>JAAAKG020085099.1:0-16608 GCA_010014905.2 Druon quercuslanigerum | reverse complement strand
TTAAAAAAATTCAGCAGTAAAATAAACACATTTTTAAGAATTTTTAATTATCATTATGAATCGCCATCCGTTTTACATGCCAGAGACTGTATGAGAATAATTTTTTTTAGCGAAGAAAAAATCTTCGGCTTGTGTACATTTTTAATCAAAAAAATAGAATTTGTATGATCGTGAATTTAATTTTTAAAAGCGAGATGATTTTAAACCAATAAGATTAATTTCATTTCTGCTAAAAAAAATTTGTTTTTATTAAACTAAATGAAAGATTAATATCAACGAAAAATTGAATAATTAAATATTGATTCAACAATGAAAGTTCATGCAAATAGATGCATTTTTGTTTGAATCTATGGAATATTCAACTGGAATAATTGTTAGATTTTAACAGTTTTTAACAAAATTCTTTCATTTTTAACAAGAAATTGCTTTTATGAAAAGAAAAAAAAGTTTCTATCAAAAAGCTCACATTTCAAAACAAATTCTGAATTTTTAATTATAATTATAAATCGTCAGCCGTTTTACAAGCCAGAGACTGTACAAGAATATTTTTTAGCGAAGAAAAAATGTTAGGTTTGTGTATATTTGTAATAAGAAGTATAGAATTCGTATTATAAGGAATTCTTTTTTCAATCAAAAAAAATCCTTTTTTGCATTCGGTTAGATTAAAATTAATTTTTAAAAAGTTAAAAATTTGGTTACCTGAACCTTATTTAATTTAAATTAGCGTAGCAAGACATAATTGTATTTGGTTTGCACACAATTTTCCTGTTGGGTAATAGCAGTTTAAAAATCACAAAAATAGCAAAATTCCTAAAAGTTATAAGTTAAAAAAAATAGTTTTGAAAATATAAGCTGATAACGCATTATTATAATTTAAACTAAATCAGTTTTAGGCAACAGATATTTTAACTACAACAAAAGGTAATTTAGCCGAATCCAAAACATTAAGTTTTTCATACTTAGAAACTAATTCCTTTATTTGGCATGATTTTTTTTTATAATTTTCAATTTTATATTCTTACTTGCTATCTCAAATAGTAAAAAAAATATCTAGAATGTTTACTCATATAAAATAAATTTTATCCTGCTACTTGACTGTAAGTATAAATATATTCCTATTTTAATATTGTATGCAAATTGCATATTTTGAAATTCATATTCTATAATGAGGCATTTTTTTACCAGAAATTGGTCCCAAATTAATAATTGATTTAAATTTTAAAAAAATTGGTTAATTAATTATGAAAGCATTTACAATTAATTGTAAAAAATTTAAATACAATTTATAAAATATTTCAAAATTTTCATACATAAAAATATGGGCCATGGGATCACTTCAGAGATGAAGATGGTGTAAATAGACTAAATAGTTCCACCAAACAAAACCAAACAATAATTGATCACTCGAAAATGACCTATAAATTTAATGTAAATAATTTTTGATCGAACGCGTAGTTTTTGTTTTAATGGTAAAAAAATTTTTTTCTAATTAAGATTGTTGTTAAAGTCTCTCGCTTCTTTTCTGAAGACGTGATAGTAGTAACAATTTTTAATGCCACTGCTGAAAAATAGATTATTTTGTATTCGATATAATATGATTGGCATGTAATAAAGATGTAAAAATTGAAAATAAAAGTTTAAATTCATTTTTAAAAAACTGAAGACAACAATAAAATAGGTCATGAAGAGTCCGTTGTACCTTACTCGCTTTATAGACTAAAATAACATAATTTTCATTTTATTTTATTATTTAAAAAATATTGATTTAAAAAGGGCATTTAACAATCCTGGAAAAAGCATCGGAAACGACATTGAAAACAACGTCGAAAATGACATCGGAAACGACGCCGGAAACGACGCCGGAAACAAAGCAGGAAACAAAGCCGGAAGCGATGTCGGCTTCCATCCAAAATTCCGATTTTGTTTCCGACGTCGGTTACGTTGTCATTTCCTGCGTCGTTTCCTACGTCGTTTCCGATGTCTTTTACGTCCTCAAATTTTTTCGTGGGACTATAATGAAATACAAAGTTTCGATTTTTAAAAGAGTTTTGACCGTTCCGGACAAATAAAACATTTAACCACCTGGTAAATAATTTAAATGTGATAAAAATAAGCCCTTTTGATCGTCTGGATTAATGTTAATTTTTAATCGATTTTTAATTGGTGCGTCCTAGCTATACATTTCACAAGTCGGAAAATAATTTAAATTTACAAAAAAATAAATCATCATTTGTATCCTTTGAATTTGTAGATATTTCTAATAATAACTCAAATCATAAATTAAAATTTAAAAATTAGTTATCCTAATATTTAGCATTTTTATTAATTGTTAAACTGCAAAAACGTTTTATGTTCAAGAAATTTTTTCAGGTCCTGGCCAATTAAATGTTTATCCAAAAGGGAAATAATAAAAAATTAGAGAAAAAAAAATAAGTCATGTTATTCGTGCCAGATTGTATTAATTTTTAAACAAGAAAAAAATGTAAAAACTGGAATTATCAAAGACTTTTAACCGATTTGAGGCTCTTAAACATTTCAATAGCTAGGATTTAAACAATTTTAATTTTTTTAAATGACTTTATTTGTCTGTTTGTGCGGTTTACAAAGAATTTTATAATTTATATATTGAAGTGCAAATTGAGACGAATGAATCTTCAATATTAAGGAGTAAAGTAAAAAATTTACAATTTTCACTACACTGCTTATACTGCAAGAGGTAATTTTATTAAAAGCTTAAATTAATTTTTTTAAATTAAATTGTTAAAAAAATTCAAATTTTGTGCTTCTAAAATAAAAAAATAAGTGTTCAGAAAAACAACTGTGTGACAAACCGATAATTTTACTGAATAAAAAAGGTTTCTACCATTTTATATTTGTTAATTTTATTTAAAAATGTCAAATTTAGGAATATGGGACAAGAAATAAGTTTCGTTTTTGACAAAATGATTTTTTTATCTCATTTATGAAAGATAAGTTAACTGAATTGTAGGAAATCATTCCTTATGTGACAAATTCCCGAAAATAAAGCCAAGAATCTAACTTCAAAATGTGGACAACCATAACAAAACATTCCAATCGCAATTTGAAAAAAGCGAAACATTTTTCCAATGTTAAAAAAAAAATAAAAAAATGTTGTTGACAAAAATAGAAAAGAGGGAAGAAAAATTTTAAGTTAACCAACCAAACCACTTAATTTTAACTTTTATTGCTTCCCTCCTTTTTATTATTAATATTATCAAATCGAAATAAAATAGAACATTTATACAAAATATTCACCGAGGTTTCGGCAGTCATACAGCATCCTTATCTAGTCAAACAAATAAAAAAAATAAAAAATTGTCATGCAGGCAGGAACAGCAACAAAAACACAATGCTCATTCTCTGACACCCGAAAATCAAGTTATCGTTTATTTTATTTTTTATTGTGTATTATATAGTTTTAACTGGATTTTCAGTGCTCAGGGAGAGAGCATCGTACTTCCGTTGCTGTTTCTGCCTGATAAAATTTGTTGCCTTTATACAAATTTTCTATAAGTGCCGAAAAGTTGGAGACTATTTTTACAAATGTTTTCTATTCAAATTTGATAATAATAAAAGTAAAGAAGACAAAATAAAGATTTTAGGTTTTATATTCAGGAATTTTTAACGGAAAGTACCTTATTTCTTTTTATTAGACTTATAGTTATCAACTACTTAAGTCATAATTCAACAGCAAAGAAAATTTCATTTTGCCTTTTTGTTTTTGGTTTTTAGGTCTTAATCCTCTCTAAAAATTGATAATATACAAATGCGTTAAAAGATCTTATAATAATTGATATTTATATATTTTTTACGTAAACGTAATATCTAATTATCCGAATAATACGTATTTTAATCATATTTTTACAACGGAAGTTAATAATATACATATTTTAATAAAAAATAAGTTATTTTCATATTCCTATAATAATGAATTATTGTAAAGAATTCCTAAAAATAAAATCTAGAATCTAGCGACTAAATATGGGCCACCACCAAAAATTATTCCCATTTCATTATGAAAAAAAAACCTTCCTCTTTTCCTTTCACCTGAAAAATAAAAGAAAAAATTGTTGTTTTCCATTTAGAAACGAAAAAAAAGAAAAATTCGAAGACAATTAACAAAATTCACTCCTTTCATTTTCTTATTTCTTTCGTCCTTATTTTCTAATTTTTAAATTATTTTTCATAAAGCGTCTATATTTCAAAAGATACATCTTCATGATTCAGAAAATTCTTCGCTGTTCGATTTTCATCCTTATATGGTTGCGCAAAAAATAAATAAAAAAATTTCTGAATTTAAAAACCATATAAATTTAATTCTGAAAATTTATAAAAAAAACTTTTGAATTTATCACTTGATCTGTAAAGGATTATGTAAAGAAAATTCGAAACATTGAAAACTGAAACGTTGTCCTTTTTTATCCCTTTTTGCAAAATTTCATAAAAGAAAGATTCGATTGAATCTGGATTTATATTTTATCAAGGTGTTCCATCAATTGGATTTAATATTTCTCCAAGCTTCAAAGAATTGTTTTGTTATGCAGGAAACATCAGGAGAAAGAACAATTTATGATGCTCGAGACAACGAAAGTGATCGATCATTCAAAGTAGAAGATTTATAACCGGAACGAAGTAGACACGCTCTAACGCTGACTGATGTCTTTACTGAAAAGCTCAACTGATATCTGAAAAATGGTAAAAATTTCCAGCTTGTTTTCAGCATTAAAATAATTACCCAATTAAATCATTTTTACTTGTATAATTAAAAGTTAAAATCAAATGAAGTGAATGCACCGCAGAACATTGTCGGATATAAAAATTTTGAATTAAAATACTATTAGACTAGATTACTCGTCTCCATGAAAAGGAGAACAATACATTTAGAGACGATTATTTCATCCTCTTTGATTTCATATTTTATGTGCCATTCATAGTCGCAATGAGAGTATTAGCAGCATTTTACTGCGAATTTATGCAAGGGAAGTTTTTTCTTCTTTTTGCTTTGCATAAATACGGTAGGTTGAAGTTTCCAGAGAATTCTGAATACTAAAAGAGCTTTTATTAGGACATAAGGAACAATGAAGAATAAGGGTGTAAGGAATAGGAATTTGTGACTGGCATAACGAATCGTGGAACAATTATTTTACTGATAAAGACAATTCAACGAACCGTTTTGTAGAACTCTCTATTATAATATTATACAATCAAGCGATAAATTTCTTATATGCAAAATTGAAACTTTTACTGATAAGCTATGATATTTTAGTCTAAAATAAATTAAAATTTAAGAAATTTAACGACCAAATTTATGCAACCACTATACAATTTTCTTTTTCCAACTTTAAAAAAGATTAAAAAATTGTCTGTATTATTTTTATTAATAACAAATAAAAATAAAAAAACATTTGTACAAAATAATCACAAAGGTGTCGGCGCTCATACACTCTTATTAATGCAAAGAATAAAAATTTCAAGCAGGCATGAACAGCAACGAAAATACGATGCTCTCTCCTGGCATCCGATAATCAAGTAATAATTTGATTGTAAAAAATATACAATAACAATAAACAATAACTTTATATTTTGGTGACAGGGAGAGAGCATCGTGTTTTCGTTTCTGTTCTACCTGCTTGCAATTTTTAAAAAATATTTGTCTTGATACGAGTAATGTATGGGTGCCTAAACGTTGTTGATTATTTTTACAAATTTTCTTTTATTGTGATTTGATATTATTTAAAATAAAAAAGGTAACATAAATAAAAAAAAGAAGAAAGGGGATTTGTTTGGTTGCTTTTTCTTTCTTTTTTCTTTCCTTTTTTATTTCCGTCAAAAAAAAATTGTTTTCTATTTTTTTTTAGGAAAACTTGTATCTTCTTTCAAATTCAAAGACGACAATTTTATTGTGGTTGTCCAAATTTGGTCATTGGATTGTTTTTTTACTTTCGTGAATTCGGCGCATTAAGGAAAATAAATTACCAATATTAATTAGTGGAAAAAATTTAAGTAACCTTACAATTCGAATCGAAGGATATCGTTCTATTAAAAGCAATGTTTTTGCTTAATATAATTTTTGTTTTGAAGATAGGATGCTTTAAATTTTTATTCATAAAGCTATCTAAAAAGTTACTTATTCCACCTAATCAATTTTTTACTTTAAAAATTAAAATAAATAAGATAATAATTAATATTGTGACTTTCTTGTACTCCGTTAATTTTTTTAATTCCGTGAGTTCCATGAATGCCACTAATCCCATGAAATCCATGAATTCCGAGCGTTATAGGAATTCTGTGAATTTCGTAATTTCCACGCCTTCCTTGAATTCCATATATACGCGCGTTATATACTATATATAAACGAAAAGTTTGGCTGCCTCAGACATTTTTTTTAGCAGAAACAAGTATTCTGAGAAATTATTTACATTATTTTTTTTAGTTTTTCGCTTTAACAGGTGTCAATATTTCCAGCCACAAGTATGATACAGAAGTGTTAAATTCAGAAGTATATATTCAGAAGTGTTATAAGTGTTATAGTCTGCTGAACTTTTGTTATAACATTTTGTATTGTAGCATTACCCTACGTTTCTGAAATAAGCTTCCAATACATGTAGTGGAAGTTTCCAACATAAATGTTTAACAGTGAAAATTAAATATTTGAACGTTTTTAATTAAAGCTGATTTTTAATTAAATCCAAGGAATGTGAAATTGTTTACGTTTCCTTGAGAAGATTCAAGTCTAGATTTGCTAATTACAAGAAACTCTTGGGGACTGAAGAAGTGTTCTAGATTATCGCGATTTCCCAGGAAAGTTAAATAGCTGGAGTTGTGGAATTGAGGTTTAAGTAAGACGCCTAGAACGGTGGATTAACATTCATTTCTTATCAGACTAATAATTCATTTTTAATTTCCCGATGGAGTACCACTCAAACTTTGTTCGAAAGAGGCCAGCTTTTTAATTCCTTTGCGATCAAATGATACTGAAACGTTCCTTGGTTATAATTTTTAGTCCCGGTGGAAATAAGAAAAGGAAGAGTGTAATATTTTATAGAAGTTGAAAAAACTCTTCTGGGCTTTCGACTACATTGTAGAGACCTCAACATGGTTGGCTTAATTAGAAACGCTAATTATGATTTACATTGTTAGCCGGTAATGAGACATCAAATTTTCAGAGCTGTTAGGTTGGATTTAGTCCTTGGATTAACGTAAATGTGAAATAGTGACTAGAGACTAAATTATTCCTGAAGTAATTTCCTACCCTTTTAGTTGAGTTACTGAAGTTATAAATAAAAACTTTACTGAAAAATAAAATAAAAGACAATTCATTTTTTTACAAAAATTGAAAGAGGGACAAAATAAGAGGGCAAGCTACCAAATCCTTTTTTTCCCTTTTTTATATCTTTCATCCTTTTCATTTTTATTATTTTCAAATAAAATAAAAAAATATATTTTTGAAACAATAACCCACAACTTTTTGGCGCACACACAGCACCTATATCAAGGAAACAAAAATTTGAGCAGTTAAGGACAGCAACGAAATTACGTTGCATTCTCCCTTGTTTTTAATTGTGATTTAATAATAATAGAAGTAAAAAAGAAGAAAGATTTAAAAAATAAAATGCAGGGGATTTCCTTGGTTGATTTCTTATTTTTTTTTCTGCTTTTTATTTTTTGTAAAAAAAAAGATTTTTTTTTCCTTTTTGGGATTTTTTTTCAAGTTAAGAGAGCAACATCTTATGCCGGTTGTGCACATTTAGTCGTTGGATTCTTGGTTCTTTTTTCAGGAATTCTAAATATTAACCTGATTAGTGGACCATAAATACGATTTTAAATTTTTAATGAAAATGATATATTACCAGAGGATGGTATTTTACCGACAGTTGATAACCCTAAAGCATGATTTTTTCAAACTTCAATTTTTTTTAATTTAACAGATTCATTTGAAATTATTACTTGTACTATTAACAACTTGCTAAAAATTAGCGTTATTTTCTTGAATAGAAGTTCTTATTTCGATAGCTCTAAAAGCTTAATGAAAAAGCACCTGGCCGAAAATCAGAAGTTCTGTGGTTTGCTCCCCAGTGGAGCGAAAGGAGATATTTTTTTAAAGAAAAAAAATTCAATTTTAAATTTAAGAAAATCATGTTCCATCTAGACTGAGTAATACGTTAAGCATTTTCTGTTTTAAATATACTTAACTTGATCGACATTTGTGAAATATCTGTGTTCACATTTGTGGGGAGTTACCTACTGTCGGTAAAGTACCATCAGCTGATGATAACACAGAACTACTTTAAATAATTAGTTGTACCATTAACATCTTGTTAAAAAAAGCGTTGTTTTTTTAATAAAAGTTAATATTTAGATCTCTCCAATAGCTTAATAGAAAAGCACTTGACTGAATGTTAGAAGCTCTGTGCTTCGTTTCCCAGTGGAGCGAAATGAAAAGTTTTTTTTCAAGAAAAACAATTTAATTTTAATATTTAAAAAACATTTTCTATCTGGTATAAATAAAACGTTAAGCATTTTCTGTCAGTAAAGATTTTTAACTTGATTGACATTTGTGAATTATCTGTCTTCACAGTTGTGGAGTGTTACCTACTGCCGGTAAAGTACCATCTTCTGATGACATAACAGATTCATTAAAAATAATTACTTGTACATTTAACGTCTTGCTGAAAATTAGCGTTATTTTCTGGAAAATCGTTCTTATTCCGATCTCTCTAATAGGTTATGGGATCTCCTAACCGCATATCAGAAGTGATGTGGTTCGCTTCCCAGTGGAGCGAAATAAGAAGATTTTTTTTGCATTTTTTTTTAATTTGATAGTTTTTAATCATCTAAAGAAATTCAAGTTTCTAATTTTTTGCATCTCAAAAACTTTAGCGATGGGT
Organism: Druon quercuslanigerum; assembly: GCA_010014905.2. Classification (NCBI taxonomy): domain Eukaryota; kingdom Metazoa; phylum Arthropoda; class Insecta; order Hymenoptera; family Cynipidae; genus Druon; species Druon quercuslanigerum. Next base: position 7,699 of record JAAAKG020085099.1, on the reverse strand, counting down.
AATCCTTAATGTATATTTTTTAATTTTTAACGTTTCTATTTAAAATCTTAAACCACACTTAAAGTTTTAACTTCCAAAGAATTATATTTCAAATTTGTAGGACTGGTGAGAAATCGAAATTGACAAAGTTGCAGATGTTATAAAAATCTCGAAGAAAAAAATTAGAAAAAATAATATCCCCGAAAACATTGTTTGGCCTGCAATTTTAAGATTGTTATTAATAAAGTTTCCTTCAGTTTCTGATATAACTTAAATTCAATTATTAAAAAGATAAACAATCCCCAAAATAAAAATGTCAACATTATAAATTATTCAGTTTTAAACAATCTTAATTTTTTAATCCTATAATCTCTGGTACGAGTATAAACTAAATTTTTTGAATTCTATTTTTTTATTTGAATTTCTGGTGTAAATTAAAACAAAATCAGGGTCAAGTAAGTTTCCACCCTTTCAGTATATTTTTAAATTAAATTTTCTTGAATAATATTTTGTTTGCAAGATTTTTTATAGCAGACCAGAGCAGATGGATAATAACTAATTTAATTCACTGAGAAGTTCAATCATAACGAAAAATTTACTTTCCCCTACCATGTTTTTAAATTGAAACTTAATTTGAAACTTTAAAAAAAAAGTTTAATAACGAATTTTAAATAATAAATTTAAAATTTTAAATCACTAAATTTTTATCGGACAAACTTCCAAATCAGTCATTATACGAAATAGAATTATGATCATCATAATACCTGTATATATAATTTCTGGAAAATTTTTAACTTTCGGAATTTTCTATATTGAATATTTTCTTGTTTTTAATTGTTGCGTGTCAGGATTTATATTTATGTTTTCAATTAAAATCATTTACCGAGAGTGTTACATTTATATAGAGGGTAGGCCATTTTAATCTATGTATCCCAAAACCGTCGGAAATAAGCGGCATACAAAAAAGTTTTCCAGCCAAAAGTAGCTCAGGACAATGGGGGCCATCCTTCTGCAAAATCGGTTTTGACTTTTAGATTAATTTTCAAGTTTATTTGAAGGTCACATTGATTTTTTAAAATGGGAAACCCTATTTTTGACATTAGATTCTGAAAGAGCGGGAAATTTCACGTTGGAAATGATAGTTAGAATCAATTTTTACAAGGTCAAATAAAGGTTAAATCAAGGTGAAATTTCAAAAATCATGTCGAACATGATCATCAGTAGATCACCATTCGAAGGTCAAAGTGTGAAGTTTGTTGGTTTCGAGCTTGTGAGTTTAAGGGTGTGGTTTCGGGTGTATTAGTTAAAGAAAACAAACACTTTGACCTTCTAATGACCTTCCAAGTTGGTCTCAAGGTCAAGGTGATCAAGGTCGTTGGTCACAAATCGACCCCAGCTTTGTGTTACCCATACGTGTTAAAAGAATAAAACAAAACAAATTATGTTCTGCATGATTTTTTATACTTGACCTCGCTATAACCTTTATTTGACCTCGTAAAAATTTAATTGAACTTTTATTTTGGACATAAAATTTCCCGTTCTTTCAGAATCCAATGTCAAAAATAGGGGTTGCCGTGTAAAAAAATCAATGTAGCCTTCAAATAACCTTAAAATTTAATCTCAAGGTCAAAAATGGTTTTACAGAAAGATGGCCCCTATCATCCTAAGCAACTTTTGTTTAAAGAACTTTTTTGTATACCGCTTATTTCCGGAGATTTTGGGGTGGGTAGATTAAAATGGTCCACCCTGTAAAAATTAATTTTCAAATCATTAAATATTAAGGACTTAAGTTGAAAAGCTCACAGTTTTTATTTTAATAATTGCAAAAATCACCTTAAAAATCCAAAAAACACGTAAATATGTTAAATTATTAAGGGTTAATGCAGTAATTTTAAAGTTGTAAAAAAATTATTTTTTTATTTTTCCTATTTAAAAATTTGAAGACTGAAATGTTAAAAACTGATTCTTTTTAAATGTTACTGTTTTATTCAAGTCATTTTTTCAGCCCAAAACAGAATCGCTTAGTAGAAAATTCGACTTTTGAAGTAAACATTAATTTTTTTATATAAGGTCATTTTTTTGGTTGAAATAAATAAATTAATAGGTGTTTGAACATTGAGATTCAGGAAAAATAGGAATTTCGTCCAGAAAATTTATTACCTAAATTCGTAATAGAGATTCATGATTGAGATTAAAAATATTAATTTATTAAAAATTTTTGTCTATTTTTTAATTTCAGGAATTTTCTGTATGATCACATTAAAATCAATCACAGAGAGTGTTAAATTTATAGAAGTTAATTTTCAAATTTTGACATATTAAAAACTAGTTTAAAGCTCAAAGGTTTAATTTTAAAGAATAAAAATTGCAAAAATCTACTTCTACGTAAAATGTTTAAGAATTGAAGTTTAATTCAAAAATCATAAATTTTTCTTATTATTCGGGTTTTTTATTTGAGAGTTTTTAAGTTCTAGAGAATAAATTAATCATTATTATTTTTTCGTATTTCAAAATTGGTAAGTGTTGAAAATTTAATTATTTTGTTCAAGATTAAACTTTTTCCTGAAAAACTATCTTTTTCGGGCTGAAATAGAAATTTTTTGTTGAAAATTGGCCCTTTTAAATTAAAAATTTACCTTTATGATAGAAGCTATTTTTTGGCAGAAATAAATAAAATAATTTATGTTTCAATACTCAGATTAAGAAAAATAGAAAATTTGTACCGAAAAAATTTTAAAATATTTAAAAACATTTAAAAATAAAGTTCTTCCGTCTTCAGTTGTTGTTCTTTGAGCCGATGCAAAGTAAAGCAAAATAAAAGTCCTTGAAAAAATTGATTTTCAGCCGATTTTTTTTTATTTTACTATATTTTTGATAACAAAAATGAAAAAAATTGACTTTTTATGTGTACCGGTTTTTGAAAAATGCTTTTATTGGATAAAAAATAAATAAATAACTGGAAGCACCTATTCAAAAATGATGTCCAATAGCAATTTAAATATGAAAAAAATTGTTGTTATAAACAAATCATTAAATGCAAATGGTTTTGTATTTTGGTAGCAATTTATATTAACAAATATCCAAATCAAGTATTTTTGATGGAATAAAGTTTTTTCTATGAAATTGATCGCATATTACTAGGAAATAAAACTTTAGAATAATATTTGGCCACCAAATAAAATTAAATATTTGTTTAAACTACATTAATTAACAAATGCAATATTTGGCTTTTTCTGGAGGTGCACTTTTGATTTTTTTAATGCAATTAAAAGTGAATAAATAACTTCTAAATTACTAAAAACATTTTAATCACAGTTAACAATTTATTATTGTAAGCAACATTCGTTTAAAAAAACTCTAATTATTTTAGATATTAATATATAAAATACCTTTTTCACGGAATAGACAGCCAGTTAATTATTATAGTATTATATAATAATAATTAACAGCAATGATTTTTTTTCAATAAATCAATAATATTTTATAATTATTTATCCAAACTTAATAAGCAAATGCATTATTTGGATATTTTTAAATATTTAAATTTGGTTTTTTTCTGCGCAATCAACTGTTAATAACACATTTTTTGAACTTTTTTAACAGGTCGATAACAATCCACTATTTTTATTAACCATACAATTAAACGTTTAAAAAAATTCAATTAACAATATAATATACCGTTCCTTTAATAAATACTTAATTTTTTTAAACTTATATCGAAGAATTTTTGTTTATTATTATTGTTCACTGCATCGTTATTAAGAATAAAAATAGTGGATCGTTATCGAATTTTTAAGAAAGTTAAAATTACCAAATAGTGCATTTGTTAATTGAGGTAGTTTAAACAATTATTAACTTTTATTAATTGGCTAAAGATTATACCAAGGTTTTATTTCCAAGTAATATGTGATTGATTCCATAGAAAAAAACTTTATTTATTTCATTAAAAATACCGACAACGTATATTTGTTTATAAAAATTGCTTTCACAATAATAAATTAATAATTAACTTTTATTCATTCAACTAAAAAACTATTTTTGCCTACAAATTGTTTAACTTAAGTTCGAATTGTTTATAAACAGAATAATTAAATTTTTTAATTTGTATTGCTATTGTATAATCTTTTTTGAATAACTGCTTTCAGTTTTCTAGGTATTTTTGATTGAAACAAAGCATTTTTTTTAAACCAGTAAACTTCAAAAATCAACGTTTTATTTTTTTATTTTCTTTATACAAAAAAACAAAAATTTAAAAATTCGCCACTATAGTTTGATGCGAAATCGTATTAGCTTACATTTAAAAAAAGACTAAAATCGGATAAAAATTGTCTTCTGAAAATCAATTTGTGGACTTTTTTTACTTCACTGCTCGATGCTTATATTGTAAAACGCAAAAACTGGGATTTGAAAAATACTTTAATTTTAACTATTTCAAATTAAATCAGAAGCACGATGCTTAACTATAAATTTTTTTTCTTTAAATTGACATTCTAAAAACCCTCTATAAAAACTTGAGTTTCGCCTGAAGAGAAACTGTCGATTACAGGATTAAGTGCATTCCAAAGTAGATTGAAACGAAGCATGATCGATATTTAATCATAAAATTCATTTCAAATATTCATAACAACTTCTATGACGGTTTTCAGCGGAGCGCAGAGTAGAGAGTGTAATTACGTGTTCGAACTTAGCCAGGATTTTCTTCGAGTAGAAATTCCGAAAGCCGGCTAGAAAATGCAGAATTAATTTCTGTGGGGAATACAATTTTCACATAATTTTCCGACGGACCTGACTCAGCCTGACGTGGAAAATCGCATTTAGTTCTGCAAAGGGAGCAAAAGTTGTGAATGTGGATGATAAAGTCAAGAGCTTTATTTGCATTCTGATAAAGAAAAGGGAACATTATGCTCGGAGTTTGTGAGAAAAACTTATGATTTCAAAAGAAAGTTTGTCACTGCGAAGGTACTTCTTTTAAATTCAATTACTTACTTTTGCTTAACTCAGAAAACAGTCCCGAGCTCTCAAGAGAATATAATTTTAATTTTTTAAAAGGTTTTGAAAATTAAAATATTTTTTTTATTTTTATTTAATTCTTATTTAATCTTTATATCGTAGGTCCTATATTATTCTTTAAATGTTTTTCTACCTATATATTTAGCGCGTTTACCTTAAAAAAATTGTTCAAGTTGCTATGCTATTGTTAATTTCATAAAAAATATTTTTTGAATCAAATTTTTTTAGTAAAATTGTTTTTTTTTTGATTAAAATGAGCTTTACAACATAATGATAAAATTAATGTTGTAACTTTTACCTAAAGAGTAAACAAAAATTAAAATTTCTGTATAATTATTATATTAAGTAAACAATTTATACCTAAAATATTTTTTTTCAAAAGCTCATTCTTGTGCTTAAAAATCTGAACGTATAAATGAGCCATACAGACAATTGGAAAAAGACTACTTAGTTTTATGTTTTGTAATTTTTTATTTAAAAAATTAGCATTCGTAATTTTTACTGATTTTGCATCTTAGAATAATTCTTTTCTAATGTCTGGAATACTGAAGTAGATGAGGAAATAAAAAAAACCTAAAAACCAATTCCTTGGAAATGGACGAAAATTTTAATTCCAAATTCGCGTGGGAATTGTAATAATAAGAAATTCTAAGAAATCAATAAAAGCCACCCCTAATAATTAATGAGTAAAAAAGTCATATAATCGAAAAAAATCTTACATTTTTTGAGCTTTTTCCGGCTTTAGATGTTGGAAATATTTCTGTTTTGATTGTCCGAATAATAGCGCGAGTGATCAATTGTAAAATCCCTGAAAACCCTAACGGTAAAAAGTTTTAAAACCGATTAAATGGTAGATTAATCATTGTAAGTTATTCGGGGTTTTTTAAAATCAAAATTTTTTTCCAATTATTTCCACCCCTAATCATAAAAGATTTTTAATAGTCAGACATAAGTCCAAAAAGGCTTATACCTGTTAATTTTTGCTGAATTTAGTTCCTGAAAAAGTATTGTGAAAAATAATGCTAGGGGGGGGGCTGATAAAGGCCTCTAAAACCACACCCTATTTAACAAAATTTAAATAATTATACAGTATCAAACTTTTAAAATTTACCGACGGTATTTTACGTTCAAGAATTATTTTCAATAATCTATTAAGGAATAGTGAAAAAACCGAAAACCTATAAAAATCAACCCAGTGTGTAGAATTTTTCAAAAATGAGAGAGAAGATAGAAAAAACATAACTTTTGTATCCCTAGAGCCAGAACTACACATTAGACTTATGAAGTTCGAGATAATTTGGAGACAATAAGTCAAGATTTCTGCTTTTATAATCCAACATTGTGTACCAGGCAGAATTATTTTATTATTTATGGGTACAATAAAATTTTCAGTTACGTGCTGGAAACTCGTCCCGTTTATCTTAAAGATGATTGTCCTCATTGAAGGCTAACTATAATACATGTGTAAGCATAGTACCTTTTTTAAATTTAAGTTTAATTATTTCATTATTTGCATGTTGCATATGTAAAATTTAATAAATTTAAAATTTGATTAATTTAAAAAAATAACATGAATTAAGACTTCGGTTTGAATCGAATTGTTCATTGTTTTTCATGATTAAAAAATTTAATTGCAAAAAGTGTCTTACAAAAAAGATTTTTTAAATTCTGGACGTCAACATAATTCATCACCATTTTTTTTTTACATTAATGCATACGTTTTTATTGTCGAGATATAGGGTGACCTCTTTTTTAAACGTATTGAAATAAAAAAGTATATTTCTACTTTTATCAATCAACAATAATTACTTCTATTTATTTTGAGCTTTAAATAAAATATAAAATAAGAAACATTTATATCTCTTAATGAAAATAATTCTTTAATGATTTTCTATCTTGCAAACTTATTAATTAATTATTAGTTCATTTCTTAATCAAAGTAACATAAAGGAAAGTGCAAATTAAAAAAATATTTAAAAAATAAAAATTATTTTTATGACTCTATTAAAATAATTCAGTTAAGGCTTTTTATGTTATTGACAGGTTAATGATTATTAGTTAATTAACTTTATTCAGAATATTAAATTACATAAAGTTTGAGGTAACTATTGTTCAGCTAAGGACATAAATTTAATATTAAATTCGAGTTTATGTTATTTATTGTGGGACATAATTTGTATAATACAATTTTTAAAAATACACACACATATAAATAAATAAATGTATATATATTTAAAATACTCCTATTCCAATTTCATATTCTTTTAATGTTTTTGATGTTTTGATATAATTATCTGAATTTAATCTTCAAAATTATATGTCAATATGTTTTAAGTTTTAATGGACTGATTTAAGAAATGTATTATTACTACAAAATTTCAGCAAAATATAGGGTAAACATTATTTTGATTTTTACATGCAAATAATTTGTACAGCTTTTTATATTATAAGCCGAATAACTAAATATTGAATATTGGCTATTATTTTTATAGTAAAAATTTCTTTTTGTTCATAATATATCCATTACAATAATTTTGTCTAATGATTGTGATGTTGTGAAATGAGTTTCTAAATTTAATTAAAAAAATTATGTGTACATATATTGCAATGAAAATAATTAATTAACGATTTTCATGTTGTGAACTCGTTAATTAATTATAAAGCGATTCTGCTAAAATTTATATTTCCTTAAATTTTTTGAAATTATTGT
>JAAAKG020085088.1:0-16608 GCA_010014905.2 Druon quercuslanigerum | reverse complement strand
AAGAACAAAAATGAAAAAAACAGTGTTAATAAATAAAATTCAATTATTAAGGTCAAAAATTAAAATTGTGTTCATTATTCATCTTCCGTGTACGCGGGATGGCCGCAGAAGGCGATCTTAGCAGGCAGCAAAACATAGAAATATCAAGAAAAAGATAAGAGTAAAACCAACGCAATTGAAATGAGATTCCTGCCCGCAATATGCGGAAAAACTCTGATGGACAAAGTGAGTAACGAAATAATCCTTAAAGAATGTGCGTAAAAAAGGCTAGTTGACACATTGAAAAGAAATCGGTTGAGATGGTTCGGGCATGTGGAGAGAATTAATGACGAACGACTAACGAAACAACTATATCGAGGTAAATTAAATGGCAGCCTGCCCAGAGGCAGACGGTGAAAAGAATTGTTAGAATGTGTAAATGAGACCCTAACTAGAAGGGACATAAGAAGCCATAGAAACGCAACAGCCTGCATGAATGTTGCATGGCTGGAGGGCCTAAGAACTCAAAGAAGCCATGAAAGTCCACAAATTTTGAGTACAATTTTTGCTTCTAACAAAACATCATCAAAGTCAACAAAAGTCACCGGTAAATTATGATGAAAATCTGAAATTCAACGGTTCATCGAACTTATTTTGAAAACGGCAACAGCTACAAGATTTCTGTACAGAGGAAAATAATTCGCAATCAATATTCCTATAGGAATATGTGCTATTCAATTTAATATTCGAAACTTGTTTTAACGGTTTCCAGATGCCAAAGCCGGTTATCAAGAAAAATTGATTGGCAGACATAAAAAATAAAAATTAGTTTCTTTTCTGAGTGCCTACAATTTTTTCTTAGTTAAAACAATTATAAGATACTTACGCGGAATTCTAGAGCTTGAGCCTGGATTGCCGCCACCTACAGGCCTCATTCGTATTTGCTGTAATAGTGAACCGTCATAACCTCCAGCTGTAATATATAACATAAGGAGTTTATTAAAGAATTTTTTTAAAGAAACATAACTATTTGAAATCAGCGACCCCACAGCTCAGCTCGTAACACAAGCGCTAAAAGGGTTCGTATAATTTACAACATGATACCGTATAAATATGGACAATACATAGGGTTTATGTACTGGATTTTTTTTTGGATTTGAGGGTAAGCAGAGTGTGCAGAAAATCAGTAGAATTAATTGAATTACCGGTGAAATAATAAATTTTCATAAATTTTTATAATTTTAGAAATTATTCTGCTGTAATTTAAAAATTTCTGTAAACTACGAGTTTTTTATATTGTTGGTACTGAAAAAAGAAAAACCTGGTTATTTTAATAATTGATTAAATTTTTCATAACTTAAAAAAGAATTTTTATATATTCTATGGAAAACACCGGGAACTGCAAAGATTGGCGATTTTCGATTTCAAAATGAGTATAAACTGACCATTAAGTTGAGGTGCAAATCATAAACAATTTTCTAATATTTCATTTTTTTGTCTTAACTGAAGCAATCTGAAAATGGTCACTAAAAGTTATATTCACGCAGTTTCGCTACCAATCTAGTTTTTGACTTCAGTGTGTTCCATTTTCAAGATATTTAGTAATATATCTTTTGTAGGAAATTTAAAATTTTACGTACCGGAGTCAAAATTACTCTCCCGCCCCATCCCATTCATGCAAAACAGACCGTAACGTAACAAGAAGCCCCCACCTATTTTTGATATTACGTAATATGTGCACGCTCCCCAAGGTTATGTGCTTCTTAAGTAAAATTTAATACTTCTTTCAAAGGTCTCCAAGGTCCAACGCTGTTCAGATAAGACAATTTATTAGTGAATGAGAAATAAAGTTGAGAGAAGCAAATCAGGAAGTTAAATAGTTCTAAAGCAGCAGGGCTGGGCGGGATAGAGAATAAAGCGTGACTGTTTGGCACACACGATGTAAGGGAGGCGCTGAAGTGGGTAGTATGGATTACGCCAAGGAAGACGGCGCAACATTTATATGAGAAAGAAGAGAAAGGAATTTAGGAACTTATAACGAGTATGAGATGCGGATGCATGGATGCTTATAGTAGGTTCTGGTTTTCTAGAGGAAAGAGGAAAAAAGAAAAATGGGAACAAAAGGGCAGTAGCATGGATAAAGAGGGTTTAGGGTAAGATGGAGATAAAGAGAAGGAAAGATGAAAAGACGAGCAGAAGGAAAGATTGTAAATAGAAGAGGAAGTAGGAGTAAGACAATTGTAAATATTGTAAATAGTAGGTAAGTATCAGGTATTAGCAGCGAAGGCTAGGCTCTAAAATTGAAGTGTAAGTCAGTAAATTTTTGAAGGCAAAGTGGCCGAAAAATAAACGTTTATCTGTCTACCTACGTTGACTACTGAAACTTGGTTGAGCAGACCCGCCGAATTGTCCTCGAATCGCAGCTTGACCTGGTTCTTGAGAATCCCGTCTTTTGCTTCGAACCTTAGGTCCTTGACCTCCACGTGGCAGCCGATCACTTCCATCTGTAAAATATAATATAGGGATTTCCTTTTAAGAATTTTGTTTGAAAGACGAAAAATGTTACATTGTTCTAAAATAAAGAGAGGTGAATTAGCATAATTTTATACAAATTTCCCTGATTTATGAAACTTAAACAAATTTATGAAATGTGTGAATAGTTAATTATTTTTTAATAATTTATTATGCTGCAAGAAAATCTATGGGTAAATATTTATGACAGTTCTGCTGAACGTATGCTGCTGGGAATATGATGACTTAGTAGGAGGATTATAATGATAATTAAAATTGGTCTCTCCCAAAGTATTGTGATGGTCTTAAAAGTCGAAATTTCAGACGGATCGTATGGGTCCAGAAATCTGTTGATTAGAAATTTTTTAAGTTAGTCTACAAATTCTAGCGGTGAAATTAAAATTAATACAAAGGAATATAAACTAATCTAATAATTATTATTAATTCGCATTATAAATTTTTTTTAGGAAAATACGTTTATTTATAGCACTGTCTGCGGATACGAATTTTTCTGTGACTCTAACCTCTGTTTATGGTAGTTTCGGATTACGGAAGATTTTGAAACCAAAGACAGTGTCTTCATTTATTTTGAATATGTAAGTGTGGACGTCGCTCTGTTCAAGACTGCGAGGATGGGAGAGTGGGCTGAGTTTGGATAAGCTCTCTGAGAAAGGGAACAAACGTGAAGAAAAAACGAGCTAGGCAAAGCGATGCAAGTGATACGTTTGCATCTCTGGTTAAGAATTGTGCAATTGACAATGTCTGCACCATTTGGTTTATAAATTATTCTCTAGTCAAACATTTGTTAAAATTTGATAAAAATTTTAAGTAATGCTGATAACTACGTTCAATTAAAAATTACAATCTGAAAATGGGAAATCTGACCGCTTAAGATTCGAAAACTGTTCCATCTTCTGTATACGATCAAATGTTGCACTTTCGACTATTAAAGAAAATGCCAGACGTTTTATAGACAATCGTGTACGGTGTTATAGAAATAACGTTTTAATTCCCCTGGCGTGTTTTCATTTCGTGCATTGTTTGTCTTATGGTTTGGAAAATGCTTTAACTTTTAAAATTTTTTATCTTAAATGGCTAAATATCAGAACTTTACTTCAGAATATAATACTTAAAGAGTATACAAGAGATTTTATATTTTTAATTTCAGCCAAAAATGGACACCTTTTCAAGAAATAAGTTAAGCTTTCAACCAATAAAATGAGTAATAAGTTCAGAAACAAAAATTTCGAGTGAAACAAATTTTTCAAAAATGTGTATGAATTTTCAACCAAATATTAGATTTTTTAATCTAACAAAACTTTTTTAGATCGATGTAGTTCGTGTAGCTAAACTAATATTCCTCATTTTATAATAAAATATTGAAATATTGTACTATTTTTTCGAACCTGCAAAAATTATTTTAAGAACAGAAACTTACTTTTTGGCCAAAAATTGGCCGGACTAGAAAATATAAATACAGCAACATATGCCGCAGCTCAATATCCGACCATATCTAAAACGAAACGGTAGAATTTTAGGAAATGTCTTCCTAGGTAAGGTTATCCGTGATGTATAGAAATTAAACTATTCACAAGAAAATTGAAAAATAGCAAGAGCAATGAAAAATGTATTGACAAAACCAATTGATAAAATATGGTAAAGTAATTAGTTTCTGTGATACTGAAACTTTATATAATACAAATACTAATGCTCTTTTTCATAACAAATAACTGTTAATATAACATCAATTTGTATAATCATACAGACATTTCACTGTTTTCCCTCAATTGTCTTCTCTCACTTTACTCCCCACTAACTATTATTCCACTCCTTTGACGCCTTCAGTCTCCAACCCTTTCTAAGGTTTGTATTATAGGGGTCAAACTTACCACTAGAATTGATAAGAATCACGAGGGCAAGAAGCAGAGTTTCAAGCGGTATCAACATTCTTCTTGTTACATTTGGTAAAAGATAACTGATAAACCTGAATTATTTGCACCGCTATATTTGCAATGACGAAATATTCCAACAGGTGTACACTAAAAATCTTATCTGTCCGAACAAACTGACGAAATCAAAAACAGCTCTTAATAGACCTTGCTCTCTATCCTGATAAGATTATTTATTTTTATTATTTATTTGAAAAGTTGTAGGCTACAGCAACTACAGTCATGGTTCCTTAACAAAACCAATCCCGACCTTACCGAAACTATCATGTCGTCGACTCCTGCTCCTAATATCCTAGAAGGTACGCTAGAACGGAAAATTAAATTATAAATATTTCGATACTTGACGAAAATGAACGAGGACTTTGTCTTAAAGAAAGACCTGTAAAACGTTTATTAAATTTCATTGAGAAAATCCATAAATAGACCATTGCCAAGATATGTGCTTGATGTGCATCATGCACTAGATAGCATTAAAATCGAGACAAAAAGATAAGCTTTCGCTTGTAAACAAAAAAAAGAAAAAATTATAAGGTGTTTTCCAGTTATTAATTCAAGTTTTTTATGCAATATTGCAATTATTTTTGTCGGTTGAATGTTTTATAGTTGTCCAGATGAGAGCAATCAAGTTTTTTTAACTTTCTAGGTGTATCACAATATTTATAAAACTTCGACTACCTTCTTACTTTTTGAAAAAAAGTAATTCGTATGCTACTTCTTTTGCTGACTTAGCATCAAAATTATAAAAATTACGTTTGCCTTTCAAGACTTAAACAATTTATGTAGACTTTGAAATTTGTATCCATAAGGCTATACGTTCAGTTTCAAATAATTCCATTCTTATCAATATTTGAATATTCATTTTGGTCAAGTTCGGTGGAGTAAAATCCAAGAGCTCGGATTAAATAACAACTACACGAACGAAAATCAGAAAATGGTTCTTTTTTAAAAAACTTAATGATCTTTGTTTCTTAAATCTATCTGATGTAGAGAAATTTTGCAATAATAATCTCAAGGCCATCCAACCATTAGAGAGTAGAGTTCAAAATTTTTGTGAATATTGATTTTAAAATTTATAATAGGAGTAGATCAAGTTTTCATTCTGCAAGTACTTTTTTAGTTAACGCCAAACCTTTTGGCGTACGCGTTCTGTGCACCACAAAACATGGAGCCTACAAAAAATCTGAAAAAGGTTTTTGCATTTTTCTTTAAATTAATTTCCTTTAGAATATCGAGCAAAAAATGTAAGTAAAATACATATTAACTTTAGTATTACACCTGTAACTTACCATACAGAGTCAACTACGAGAAATAATTAAATTGAAAATCATTGTAAAGTCAATCGAAAAATGGAGTCTAACCCGATTGTGCAGCAGACATGTCCCCAATCATTCTTTCGCTATTTAATAAAATATTACTATTATTATTACATCCCCACGGTGGGAGTCTGTACCCATACTTAGCGCGTCCCCAGGCAGCGGATAGGAGAATGCTTGCTGGCAACAGAGGGTAGAGCTCAAATAAAATGGGGCCCGCAAACCAAACAGACGGGGTAAAGGATACACCGAGAAAAAACCACCGAAGATAAGGTGTTAATGACCATGCCGAGGACTGCATGCCACCAGGGTATAGTGTTTTAAACGGTGTCTCTAGGATACGACGTAGCCTCCTAGAGTATTTAGACCTTACCTCCGCATGCGGGGCTCTGCGGAGGTGTACTTTTATTTCCCTAGCTACTTTTGGGAACAGCATGGAAAATATTTAAAATAAACCAAGATATGAGTCTGTATGAGGAGCTTGAAGGTCCATTGAACGTGACGGAGAAAACGGAGAAATCCATAAATGAGAGGGATATAGCGAGGATAGAGGTGACGCTCATGGAGCAGCATCATCTCCTCGTAGAGCTACAAAAGAAAGTAAAGAAAATGCGAAACTTTAGCAGCACAAAGGCGAATATGTGGCTACTAATTAGGGAAGGCCTTAAAGAGGCAAAGAGATCAATGGATAGACTCCGCGATCGCTTAATTACGAGCAAGGGTCTCTACAGGGATCTTATCAAGAACGTCGGAAAAACGGCTAGGATAAGAGTTATTTCCAGAAAGGAAAAGGTCAAAGCTGGAAAGAGTACTTCCCAAAATTGTACTTAGACTGAAGATACCGTGGTGGCTCCCACTTCCGACGATAGGGAGCGAGAGAGGGAGGCCAATCTGAGTCCAGTGGAGGCGAGCCTAGAATCAAGAAACAGAGGAGTCATGAGGTTACGGCTATAACCTCGACGAGGTTGACCTGAAGCGGTTCTTATCAAAGCAGCCGAAGGTCGCAGCTATTCGCAGGTTTTTAACGATCTTTAGAAGAAGGTTAACCCTGACGCCCTTGGTGTCAAGATCAGGCGGGTCAGGGAAACGCGAGATGGCGAAGTGTTGGTGGAGGTCCAGCTGCTAAAGGCAGAGGCGAATTGTCGGCTGCCATCAGAGAGGCTGTTGGTGGTGAGAGTCGAGTGCAACAACTCGTCCCTCCCGTTGATGTTGAGATTCTCGACCTTGACACAACTACTGTAAAGGGGGATGTCGAAGCGACAATTAGAAGCCACTTCAAGGAAGCAATTGGTGAGGTGAGGGTCAGGCTCACAAAGCAGCCCTTTAGAGGTTGTCTGAGGGTATTTGTGGAACTGGGAGAAGAGTCGGCTGGGAGATTGGTGCGAACAGGACACCTAAAGATAGGTTGGGTGTCCTGTCGGGTTCGCAGAAAGGTCGAGGTGGCTCGGTATTATCGCTGCCTGTGCTTTGGCCATATAGCAGCGAGTTGTACCGACCCAAATCAAGCAGGGGTTTGCTGGAGGTGCGGCAAAAAGGGACATAAAGCTGCCGCGTTCATTGATACACCGCAGTGCTTTCTCTGCGCCGCAAATAAAGGGAAGCCCTGAACAGACCATCGTCCGGGCACAATGGGTTGTTTAACGTTCAGGGAGGCAACCTCGCTGAAGAAGCCTCCAGAAGGTCAAAAATAGATAACCGAGAGAGGCCGGAGGATGCCAAGTTGGCAAATAAGTTGGAAGCCGAAGCACGGCTTAATGTGCTTTTGGCCTTGACTCTGAAGTAATGTTTACAACATTGCATCGGAGCCCCATGCCGAAAACCTAGGACTCTGAAGTAATGCAAAAGCGGTTTTGAAATACTCGGTTGGCAGGGAAAAGGAGTTAAGGTTTAGTGGGTTTCATTGTTTAAAAATCCAGAACAAGATTTCGATTCAGCGGCAGCAAAAATCTAAGTATCACCAATTTCATAAACGTCTGAACATTTTAAGTAATTCCTGCCCACCATATTAAATATTCTATGGAATTTTAAAAATCCAACATCAGATTTGCAATTAACAACCGCTATATATTAGATCCGTTATGATGAAATTTGAAAATCCACCTTATATTTGGCTTCAGCGACCCCACAAACATTGACCTTAATTTTTAGAGGAGGAAAATTGAGTTCAAATCAAATATATAAATATATAAATTTCCCTCGAAGTAGATTCATTTTTAAGAAATTAATGTAATATTAAACAAAAAACCTAATTTTTATTCGAGAAGATTAACTTCATACTAAAAAGATGGATTTTTAACTTACATGATACATCTGTAACCAAATGGGATAAACTTTGAAACCAAATTGACACATTTCTGTGAAAGAAGATTTTGCAGTTCAGGAAGAAAAAAAGCGTAACCAAATTTTGGAATATTCAGTATAGATATTCAAACATAAAACCAAACTTTTTTTAAAATCAATTTTGATACAGAAATATGCATTTTAAAGCAAAAATCCTAATCGTCCTACACAAAATAAATAGTTTGCTTTCAATTTAGAAAGACAAAGGAATTACTGAAAAGGTTGCAGTTAAATTTTAAACTTTTTAAATCAAATTTTAATGAGAACCAACGAATTCTTAAGAATATAATTTAAATTTTAACCCAACAATTTTCGCCTAAAATTAAAAACCTTAAAGCAGAAAAATGAATTTTTGACAAGCTAGTTGGAATTTTATTCTAATAGTTTAATTTTTGATTAAAAAAGATCAATTTTCGACGGAAAATCAAATACATTGTGTCTCATTTTAAAATTAATTTTAAAGCAAAGAAAAAAATTTCCTGCCAAAATTTGTTTAAATTTTTGACTGAATACATAAATTTTAACTCACTGTGTGGTCCTGATATATGTTTACGATCCTGGACAGGAGGTTCTGCAGAAGTTAAAGGCATCGACGTATGGAGTCCAAAATCCCCACCATGTAAATGTTCCACAGAACGCAATTTATTTGATAGTCTTGACGCTTCCTCTGCTGTAAAAAAGTCATTATTTTCAGAAGTACGTGGGATTCTGACGATCCAAATAATCTGGATGTTGATCGACGATCTGCAGTTGCCAAGTGTTAAAAAAAAATTATTACGTTCTTTAAAAATCTTTTTTTACCCTTGTGCAATAGCGTTTTGCCGTGTACATTTTCCAGGAATTGCATGTGCACTGCCTTCATTTTACTGTCATCCTTTTTTAATATTTCCATGTTTTGCAACCGTACAGAACATTGAATGCAAGAACAGGATTATACATTGAGATTTTATATAGATTTTAAATTTTATATAGATTGAGAAGGCTGAAAACGGGGTGACTGAAAGCGAGAGTATGGTGTATTTCTAAAACAACTCTGCAGAAAGTAGAACTCGGCTTTCCTCCCGGAAAAGAAAAGGCATCGTTGTAAAAAGATGTTGATAATAAAATTAGGCGAGTACAAGGCCGTATTTTAAAAAAAATTTTGTAGGTTGGAAGGGGGGGGGGGGATTATGCAGAAGTAAAAAGTTTTGGCGGGGCGGTATGCTGCAGCATGTTGTATTTTTAACCATGCATTTGTTTAAATTGTGATAAAATATCATTTTTGTTTAAATTTTCAGGGTAACTTTTCCAGCAACGAATTTACGTGAGCGTAGAATAAATATTGTCAGCGAAAAGAGTGGAGATGGAAAAGGGCGGCGAGCGTCACCGAAATTCGGTAAACGCAACACAAATATTTTTGTTGAGACTAGAATTAGCCACTTCTTTGAGAGGAATATCTTGTGAATTGAATGCTTTTCAACTCTATATTTCTTAAAATCAAAAAGCTTTTCTTGTTGATAGTAAATTCATAATTTATTATTGCATTAAAAAAAAATAATTTTTTTAACTGAAAATTTGACTAATCCAATACTTTGATGGAAGTTAAACCACCTTGTTAAGCATTTCTTTGTTAATTAAGGATGTAGCTATTATGTTGATAATTAGTTTCTTTTATTAAAAAATTAATTTCTTGACTAAAGACTTAACCATTCTAATTTTGGTTCTAGATTTAATCTTTTGAAACTTTTAATGCTCAAAAGTCAAGAATTTACCATTGTAATTTTTTTTAACTTGTAAAACTTTTGATTCCAATATAGAAGGATAAGAGGATATGAAAATAAAGATTGGATACTAAAACGTGAAATGTATTCTAATAATTTATCTAAATTTAACGCTAATCTGACCGCGGGAGAGAACTTTAGTGCCCTACAAAATTTGAACCTGAATTTTGAGCCTTTAGTTTTACGCTCCCCTTAACCGCTCAACAAATTATTTCGCTTATAAGGGAAAAAAATTCTTATTCAACTAACGGGCAACATTTCGAGATATTAGGAATTTACACTAGAACCTACAATATATTTAGTTTTCCAATGATTTAACTTAATTGTCATAAATAATTAATATAAATAATAATTTTTACACGGTGCTCAGCCGCAACTAAAAAGTTTATCTTCATGAAAAATGACTAAATTTCGTAAGAATAGGATTCAGAACCGCGTTTTTTGCAAAAGATCCGAAAGAAATTCAGGCTCATAAATTATTTTGATCAGAAACAAAAGTTAATAATTTTAGCATGAGAAAATTGAGTTATTGAAAACTATTCATGATATCGATTTTAATATTTCAGATTTGTTTTTCTTGCAAAAAATTTATAAGGAATTCCAATTAAAATTTTGTTGCCACGGATATCGTAGCCGCCCAAAATTTTCATGTAATATCACTTCTTTATTTCTTTTACTGCTACATATATATTTAGTTATAATTGTTATTTTTAAATTTAGGCCACATTTTTTTCATAAAAAACATACTTGGAATTTTTTGGAACTTATTTTTGATCAGTAACTGAAGATTTTTGAAGTATATTTTTAATAAATTTGAATTGTTTCAACAATTATTATTTGTTTAAACAATTTCGTCACCCTGTAAATCGGAAAAAGGTATTAAGTTTCCGAATCAATCGTACAAATTTAAAGAATGCTAAGAGTAGTAGATCTTTTTTAACTAATTCGGTAAATATTTAAATAATTGTTATTTATGTAAACAATTTTTTCTGCCTAAAGGCGTAAAAAGTTCATATTTTATGAAAATAACAAAAAAATTAAAGAATGTTGAAAGAAATATATATTTAAATGATGCTTGATAATTGCTGAAACAATTTTTATTTGTATAAACAATTTCTTCCCTTTTACAGGGTGAAAAATTATTATTTTCTGGAATTAATGACACAATTAGCGGATTTTGAGGATAATATTTTTTCTGAAGGATATTTATTAGTTTTTCAAAAAATTTAAATTTGTTTAAACAATTTTTATCTGTTTAAACAATGTTTTCTCTGTATATCGTAAAACTTCATCCTTTTCTTCAATTAATGTCACCATTATTAAATGTTAAAAGTGATATTTTTTGCTTAAGATATTTTGCAATTATTTAAACAAGTATTAATCATTTACTTGCGCTTGTTGATAGGAAAGGTGGAGAAAAGTCTAAATTTTTCAAATCTCTTACACAATGTCGCTCAATAATTAGTATTTCCTTATCTAAGAACGTATACCCTATATTGTTTAAACAGATTAAAATAGTTTAAACAAATTAAAATTGTTAAAAAAATAGTTGAATATCCTTTATAAAAAATAATACTCTCAACATCCGCTAATTGTGTCAATAATTCCAGTAAGTAATAATTTGTCACGCTTTAAAAGATAAAAAAGTTGATTACAAATCGAAATTGTTTAAGTAATTAGAGAAACATCCTTCAAATATATTGATTTCAACATTCTTTAATTGTGTCATTATTCCCAGAAAATAATAACTTTTTACGACTTTAGGTGAAAAATTGTTTAAACAAATAATAATTGTTGAAGCAATTTAAAGTTATTAATAACAAACTTTCAAACTCTTTAGTTATCGATTAAAAATAAACAGTGTTAAACATTTTATTGAAATACCATCTTTAGCATGAATTTTATAGAAAACTGCTATTTTGCAGTTCTTGGGGCCTCTTCCTGGTACAATGTATGCTAAGTACTTCCTTTTTCAATTTTTTTGAAAAGCGAGATTTTCCCATTTTAAGCCCCATGCTTACTTTAAAAAATATGATCAGATTAACATATACAGAGTACAAAATCCTTGTGGAAAAAATCACTCGGTTTGGCCTTTAGTTATAGCAAAAATACACAAATTTCAATAAATTTCCCAAAATTTCTTATATTTTTATGAATTTCTTAAATTTGTAGAAACACGGTTTATTTCCTATTGTAAAACCCGAATTTCCAGGTTTTCGTAAAAAAAAAGGTTAAGGCTAGAACATTTTATTTAGAGGAAAAATTTGAAATTATTCCCTATAACCCTCACAGGATAGATTTGTCTGCCAGACCCACTCGCAATCCACAAAACGGCTATATTTTCAAAAAGTTCCTTAATTTTTTTAATTATCTTAAAATCTTATCAACTTAGAAAACTTTAATTTGCATATTCGAATTCTTAAGATCCTGTTATCAGCGATTAAAATTTGATTGTGTCTACCAGATCAAGTCTATCATGTAGGCATTATCTGCATAGTCTATCCTGTGAGGGATAAGAATATGTAAGCTATAAGCAAAAATTTTAAACTTGTTTATAAGGTTTTCAAGGACCAATCATTTTGATTTCTGTTCTTAATCAAAGAAATTTTATCTTACTTAACAATTATTATTGGATAGAAGCTTCTAATGTGTCCCCCCAGGGCTTCCATTTTTCTTGTACCTTCTTCCCTATCCTTTACACATCTCCCACACACTTACTTGGTGGTGGGAGGGGGAGCTGCAGTTTAAGGTGGGTTCTGAACTACCAAGAGCAACATCCTTAAGTATGGTACTTAGAGAACCCTTTTTTTTTAGAGTTACCGGTCCCACGACTCTCCGGAGATGAACAACTTCATTTCTAGGCTAGTGTTCAGCGCATGGGCATCGAACCATCAAGACGACAGAGTAGGTCCAAAGCCTGCGCTTTAGCCCCCACTTTAAGTGTGACGAACAAACGCGTATATTGTATAAAGTACTTAAAACAGAAACCGTGCGAACGGGATGAAACTTAAAAATTATTATATGCTTACGAATCTGCTCTTCTTGCATTCGCGGATGTGCTGAAGGGTTGTGGTATCCTGGTACTGATGGTAGTGTAGATATGACTGTAAAATACAACGTAAGGATTATATTCAAAAAAAATTTTAACGTATCCAAGAATTTACTATTGGTCCCACCTACAGATCACTCAAATGTAATTCCAGAGTCAGCTTATATTAAGTAAGGTACCTCATTTTGACTAAGGAAATATATTTCGAGAATTAAAGGCATGCTGCTTTATCACAGCAAACCCCAGAACGAAAGAAAAAATTTATCCGGCGAAAGATCAAATTCATCCAACAAAGAATAAAATATATCTAAACAAAGAAAAAATTTATCCGGAGGAAGATAAAATTTTTCTGGCGAAAGATAAAATTCATCTGACGCAAATATTTTTAATTTGACACATGTGATATGCCAAAATTCTGCGCCTAGAGTCACGGAACAAATTTCCTTCATAAATTCAAAAATTCTCGCGTTATTGATTTTTCAAATTGATTCACTTGCGGAATATATAGCCTGCACTTTGGTTAGCTTATAGTGCCTGTTTTTGTTTTTAAACCTAGACGCAGCCGTTTCACATATCGCAGATGTGAAATAAATATTTCCGCAAGATAAATTTTATCTTTCGTCAGATAAATTTTAACTTTCGTCGGATAAATTTTTACTTTCCTCGGATAAACGTGCTGCAGCGTTTTTATCCAATTTAAAAATAACATTTATTCCTGGGGTGTATTTATTTATTTACTGGGATGTATTTTAAAAGAACTATGCTATTTTTAAATCGCATTGTCAATTGACATGTCAGAAAATATAGGATTTTTAGTCCTGCATACATATCAATAACATAAAACAGACAATAATTTAATTTCTGAATTTGAAGAAGATTATTGAAAAAAAAATGGTTTCCGGAAATTTTATATCAAACCTTATAGAGCGTAAAAACACAACCGAGAAAATAAATAAAAATAAAAATAAAATGAGTAAATAAAAATAAAAAAAAATATTCATAATGCGCTCTGTTATTTAATCATGAATTCGTTTCTCATTCTTCTGGAATTCCTGCAAATGCGGTCGACCCTGCAAAAACTAAATTTTTATGATTTTTGAATTCAACTTGTTGAGATTTTAGTTAAAAAATTTCTTCTGAAAATTTCTATTCCTTCATATAAAAAAAATAAATTTTTAACTAAAGATGACGAATTCTTAACAAAATACATCGATTTTCAACCAAAAAGTTGAAGTTTCAAATAAAGCAGATACATTTTCTACTGAAACAGAATTAGTTAAATTCCTAGCTAAAAAAAATTAATTATCATCCAAAAAGATTAATTTTTGACGAAAAATTTAGTTGATATTTCAATCAAACAGCTGTTTAATTTCTAGAATTTTAACATTGTTGCTACATGATAAAATTATAACTTAAAAATAAAGCTAATTAGACAACATTTTTCTAAAATGAAAAAATAAATTAAATTATTTAAAATAAAACTTTAAAAATAAACAGTTATTTTAAATGTAAAAAATAAGAAATGAAAAAAATTCCACCTGGTAACGTTAAGACTTTAAAAAAATGAGAACGTGTTTTAAATCTGAAAAAAATGTAGAAAACAAAAATTATGTTATTAAAACTTTTTTTATACTTAGGCTCTTTAAAATTGAAATCTTTGACTAAAAATTAGACAATTTTAAAATCTTATATTAAAAATTAAAAATTAAAATAAATAATACAAAAAAATATTGCGGTGATGTGATTAAATTTTTTTTAATGGTACAATTTTAAACTTTTCAATTAGAATTTTCTGTATATTTACATCTGAAATTATTAAATTTAAAACTGACTATAAAGGCTCTTAATATAAACGTTTAAAATATTTAACAGACAAAGGATCCTGAAATTTTCAATCTGAATACACAATATTGTCAATTTCAAAATTTAAAGTTTCCAAAAATCAGTCTAAAAAGTACTTTAAGATTAAACTTTAGTTTTAAAGTCTTATAGATTGAACTATTTTATAATTACATTAAAAACTATAATTTAAATTTAAATTATGGAAATTTTCAAGATTATAAATATATTATTTATAAGGATCATATCATGTAGTATAAAGTGAAATTTAATGCGACGGAAATTTTCAAAAATTACAAAATTTGTTTCCAGACCTTATTCCGGTCCTCCCGATTCTTCCAAATAGGTAGCCTCCTTGTTATCAAATAAAAATTTCATCCAGAAAAAAAGGCGAAACTTATATCCAAGATTTTCAAGGGTCAACGATTTTGACTTTTCTCCTTAATCCCTTAATTTTTTTCTTAATAAAAAAAATTAGTTAATACGTACGCATGTTCTCTCTCAGTAGTATTGACGGCTGTACTGAATTATTGTCCAGTCGTGGACGTGGCGAATTTGGATCTGCAAAAAATAATAGAGTGATTTTTTTTAGAATTTTTTTTACCAATATTAAAAATTTGTATCGTTCCAAACGAAGTTTTCTATAAGATTTTGTAAATTTGAAATTAAAATTACAAACTTGTTTTAAAAGTTTTCAGAGACTAACACTTTTTATCCAGGAAAATTTATTTACGGATAAGAAATACCACAATTTTTTATTAGCTTCAAAAATTGAAATAAGATACTAACGTGGAATTCTAAAGCTGGAACCTTGATTGCCACCTAATACGGGCCTCATTCGAAATTGCTGTAATAGTGATCCATCATAACCTCCATCTGTAAGATATAATACAGGGGTTTTTAATAAAGAATTTTTTAAAAATAAATTTAAATATTTAAAATCCACGTACTCATAGCTCTTATCGTACACACATAGTAAAAGGATTTGTAAAAAATCTTCAGAAGTGAAAAATTTTAATTTGTGAATTTTTGAAATGTAATTTTTAAAATTTACAATTCAAAAATTATGTAAGTTTTAATTTGAACAAATAAAGAAGCTGTCATTTTAATAATTAAAATTCCCAATTCTACCAATATTAAAGATTTAAAATTAAAAATTCCTGGCTTTTGATTTTGAATACAATTTACCATTAAAAATTCAAAAATTATTTATAATAATTCTCATAAAATAAACGGCATTTTCTCAAATTGCGGAAGCCCTGTTTCTGATCTAAGTACTTAAAAAAACCGTAACTGCTGGTGACAGTGTTTTCCTAAATTTCAGCATCACAATATTAACACAAATAATTATATTGCAAATAGTTAATTCACATTTTTAAACAAAATTATTTTAGTTATGATATTCTCATATATGCAAATTATGAAAGAAAAAGCGAAAAAATTTAGAAAATAAATTAGAGTCCGCAATACTGGTGAATAAATATTTGAACAGTTTTTGTCGATTTTCTCAGTATCGTTTATTTTGCCAATTTTCAGTAATTTCCACAAATTTCATAAACAATAAAAAATGTCTAAAAAAATTGTTTATTAATCAAAAATATTGAGCATTAAATTGTTTATAAGGGCGTGTGCACATATTACGTAAAGCTATTTGGAATGTTCTTTAATAGATGTCTACTATATAACATTTTTTTTTAAGCGAAAGTACGGTAAGGTAATAAATAACATAATATACTTATATAATACTGAATACTTTTTTAATTTTTTTTACTCACACAAATATTAAAATTATCTACGAATAAAGAAGTATAATCAGTTTGCTTATATACTAATATAAATTTAAATTTTCTAAGATTCTTGAAAAAAAT
>JAAAKG020085077.1:0-16609 GCA_010014905.2 Druon quercuslanigerum | reverse complement strand
TAATTTATTCCAAACAAAAAAATGTATTTTTCACTATAAATGATGGCTTTTTAACAAAATACTGGAATTTTTAACATAATAGTTGAATATTTAACCTTAGAAAACTAATTCCCAACGAAAAAGTGTCAAAGTTTATATTTTAATCAGAAAATAATTAATCTTATACAAAAAAAAAAAGAAATATAAAAAACACGAATTTTCAACAAATAATGATTTTACACTCAAAAAATAAATAAAAGTTTATTTACATTTTCTTTACAAAAATTGAATTTTCAAACCAAAAATTTGACTTTTTAGAAAAAAATTAAATATCCGCGAGACTGATGCATTTTTTCAAACCAAAAAAAAAATTTCAAACTAAAAAATGATTTTTTTTACCAAAAAAGGCAATTTTTCAACTGAAAAACATCAATCTTACGTAAATTGAAAAGTTGTATTTTCTGTTAAAAAAATAATTTTAAACAGAAACAAAGTATTTTCACTAAACAGTTAAACTTTCACCAGATATATGCGTTCAATCCAAAAAATAAAATTTTAACAATGTAGTTTAATTGTTACTTGAGTAGTTGAATTCGTAAACATGCATAACGGTCCTAAGTCGGCACCAAACAGGTGGTCCTTGTCGGCACCTTTTTTGTTGCTTTTGATGTAATTTGCGTGTTATTTTACTTTTTTGTGTTTTAATTCCATGGTACTAGTCTTTGGGTTATTTTTTTAAGTTTTATTGTATTTTTACTAAATGTTTCTTGTCTCTGGTAGGTCTCCTTTCATTTCTTATGTTTTCTCATTGTAAATTGTTTAAATTTGTCCATTTTCTCCTAAAACTTACATAACCTTTCCTTTTTCTTTCATCTGAGCGGACAAAATTATGTGCTGACTGAGGACCAGGTGGTGCCGACTTAGGTCCAGAATTTTGATAAATACCAAAAATCGAATTGTTCACGTTGCGCTAAATTGCGACCGTAAAAATGATCGTGTTACTTGACCAAAGAAATGAAAGAGCCATTCAACCTTGTTTACCTTCTGCTTTGGACCAAAATTCTTGCCGTGCCGACTTAGGACAAGTCACCCCTACCAAAATACTCTCAAAACAGGCGAAATATTAAGTCGAAGTACACTGAATTTTCAATAAAATAGTTGGATTTTTAAAAAAAGAAAACGATTTTATACCAAAAGTGATGAATTTTTAATAAAAAAATATCAATAGTAAAAAAATCAATGTTTAACCTAAGAGTTGCATGGACGACCGTATAGTTGAACTTTTAAGCAGAATATAGAAACTTTCAATAAAATAGTTGAACTTTTAGGCTCATAGTTAATTATTAAATAAACAAAATATACTTTTCTACTATAAAATAGGAATTTTCAAATAAATATTCGAAAAAATAATTAAAAGTTTATTTACAGTTTCTGTACAAAAATTTAATTTAAAAAAATGGACATTTCAGCCAAAAAATAATTTTTCACGTGACTGATGCATTTTTTTCAACAAAAATAAAATTTTAAACTAAAAATTCATTTTTTTGTCACAAAAGGTAAATTTTCAACTAAAAAACATCAATCTTACGTAAATTGAAAAGTTGCATTTTCTGTTAAAAAATTAATTTAAAAAGAAGAAAGTATTTTCACTAAACAGTAAAATTTTCACCAGATATATGCGTTCAATCCAAAAAATAAAATTTTAACAATGTAGTTTAATTTTTACTTAAGTAGTTGAATTTTCAATTAGAAGAGATTAATTTTTAAGAAAATAATTAAACTATATATAACTAATAAAAATATTTAACAAAAAAAGTGAATTATTAACAAAGTGAGTCAACTTTTCATTAAAAAAATAAAATTTCTTCAATAACAGATGAAGTTTTAAATAAAAAAAAAAAATAGTTGGAATTTCCGTTGAAAAAGATTTCAGTCATGTTTTCACAATTAAATAATGACTTTTTAAAAAAGAAGTAAGTTTCTACGAAAAAATTTAATTTTTATTCCAAAAACAGGAATTTTTAATGAAAAAGGACTACTTTTTATGAAAATAGTTGAATTATCTACCCAAAAAAACCATAATAAAAAATGACGATTTTTTTATAAGTGGAACTTTTATCCAGAAACTTTTCACCAACAAAATATAAATTTTAACCACAAAGTATATTTTATACGAAATATTTAAATTTTTAGAAAAATAGTATAATAGTTTAATTTTAAACCAAAAAGCTGCATTTTTATGCAGCTGAAAAATATTTTTTTAAATATTTGAACCCTTATCCAGAAAATAATTCGGTTCTTTTTTCGACACCCAAATATTATATTTAATTATTAGAAATTAAAATAAAAAATTATGACTTTTTAAAAAAATTGTTGAATTTTCAACCTCAAAAGACTAATTCTCAACTAAAAAGTGTCATAGCTTATATTTTAATCAGAAAATAATTCATTTTAAACAACAACAAAAAAAGAAATATAAAAAAAGACGAATTTTCAACAAATAAAGATTTTACACTCAAAAAATAAACAAAAGTTTATTCACGTTTTATTTAAAAAAAATTGAATTTACAAACAAAAAAATGACTTTTTAGCAAAAAATTAATTTTCCACGAGACTAACTAATGCATTTCTTTCCAACAAAAATAAAATTTTCAACTAAAAAATTCTTTTTTTTTACCAAAAAAGGCAAATTTTCAACTGAAAATAAAATTATCTCACGTTAATTGAAAAGTTGCATTTTCTGTTAAAAAAATAATTTTAAACAAAAACAAAGTATTTTCACTAAACATTTAAATTTTTACCAGATATAAGCGTTTAATCAAAAAAATAAAATTTTACAATGTAGATTAACTTTTACTCAAGTAGTGGAATTTTGAATTAAAAGAGATTTAACAAAAAAAGTGATTTCTTAACAAAGTCATTCAACCAAATCTTTTAAACAAATTAGTTAAATACTCAAGCAAAGAAGAATGATTTTTAATTAAAAATTTTCCTTTTAATTTAAAAAAATAAAATCTCTTCTATAACAGATGAAGTGTTAAATAAGAAAAAATAGTTGGACTTTCTGTTGAAAAAGATTTCAGTCGTGTTTTCACGGTCAAATTATGACTTTTTAAAGAAGAAGTAATTTTCTACGAAAACAATTAAATTTATTTTCCAAGAACAGGAATTTTTAATGAAAAAGGATGACTTTTTGACAAAATAGTTGAATTACCTAAAAAACGTAATAAAAAACGAAGATTTTTTTTATGAATGGAACTTTTATCGAGAAAATTTCCACCACCAAAATATAAATTTTAAACGAAAAGTATATTTTATACGAAACATTTGAATTTTCAGAAAAAGAAATAATATTTTAATTTCCAACCAAACATTTGCATTTTTATCCAGAAAATATGATATTTTTCTTGAAACAGATGGAAAATATTTTTTAAATAGTTGAACCCTTATCCAGAAAATAATTCGGTTCTTTTTTCAACACCCAAATATTATATTTAATTATTAGAAATTAGAACAAAAAATTATGACTTTACAAAATTGTTAAATTTTTAATTAAACAGTTGTATTTTCATCAAGGAAGATGTAATTTCTGATAAAGCAGGTGAATTTTAAAATAAAAAGAACAAACTTTTTAAAAAAGTCTTGAATTTTCAATCCTAATGTTACATTTTTACTTGAGAAATATAAAATTTCTCCTAAAACAGATGGATTAATCAATAAAACCTTCTAAAAAATAGTTAATTTTTTACCCAGCGAAGATTCCAGTGTACAGTACATTTAAAGAAAATTATTAAATTTTCAACCAAATAATCAAATTTATAACAGAAAGAAGAAGAAAGCTGTTTCCAATTTTCAAAATTCTAATCTTGAAAATATTTCATTTATACAGTTTTAAACTTGTCCCACTTTTTAAATTTTAATCTTGAGATCTTCAGATTCGAGATTCTTAATTTCAAGACAAGATTTTTTATTTTAAATGGTTTAAATTAGAAATGATACAACTGCAACTCATTTCTGACAAAATTGTTCAATTTTCAAAAATTAATCTAAAATCTTACAATTTGGAACGCATTATTCGCAACTTATTCAGCAATTTCTGGTGAACCCCAGCCTTGGTACTTCGACAGTCCCTATACAATCTTGTCCTAGTTTTTTTTTTTTTTTTGATTTTTGGTGATTTTCTAAATTAAATCATTCTCTAAAAAGAAAATTATTTCAATACTTAGATAAAATAAAAGAGAATTCAACTAGTATACTATAAGGTCGGATACTTTTCGGACAAGCTTCATTTCTGTAATCTTCAGAACTTTTTTTATTTTTTTTATTCCATAAGAAAGTTTTTACAACTTTTTTATATATTTTTTTATGATCTATAAGTTACGAACATTCCGCCTTTAAAGAACGGAATGTGATGAGGTTAGAGGATTAATGAACTTATTTTAGAAGAGACATAAGAAAATTAGCAAGTTTTGCGAGAGATTCTTGGGCTCACTGCACATTGCACAGTACACACGATTACACCCCTTGGTGATTCGTTCGAGTTGGCAAGCGGAAGTTTAAAGTTTGGGAACTTAAAACTCGAGTCCTTGGACTTGGACTTTACAATGCGAATCAGTGGTTTACGATAAATTGAGAAAAACAAATCGTCCTTAGGGAAAATTTAAGGTAATTAGGGAATTGAAGCGGAAGCTCGGAGTAGATAAGTCAGAAGCTTTTATTTGAGCTTAAGTTTAAACTGGAATTAAGTACAGCCAACGATAAATTGAGGCTCCGGATGCAATGAGGGCATCTTTTTTTCCTAAGACAAAAAGTTGTTACATTTTTAGTTAAAAAATGAAAGCCAAGAAACTTGCTTTTTTGAAAAAGTCGATTTTATTCCGTTTTTCACTTCAACTCTCGCTTTGTTCGTCATTTTTCGGACTTTTGTAACTTCCAGCGTTTCGTTTATTAAGCGAATTTTTAGCAAGCAAAAACTGCTCGTGACAAAAATGCGGAGAAAACTATAATACAGTTTTTTGAACAGTTTTAGATTTAAATAATAATTAGTTTAGGAGTAGTGATGATTTTAGTTAATGTCAGCGCTAGAGTTTTCGAGTGTACTATAGACTCTGGGGCGTACCGCAGCCGCAACCACTCATTCGCATTGTAAACAAACCTATGCAAGAGTTCATTGCACTGTTTCTAAATCCATTTTCGAGTCTATTTTAAAATAAAAACAGATCAGTTAGTCCTTATTCACTGAATAGTTCACATCTGAGTGTGAAGATTATATTAAATCTAGTTTGAATATTTTTTGCTTAATAAAAGTGATTTAATAAGAAAAGTGACGATTTTTCATTTTACTTTAAACTGGAAAATATACAGCAAGCTTTTCGAGATAGATAAAATAAAAGATAAGAAAATACAAGGGCGCGAAATTTACGAAAAACGTGCAAAAACATGGTAAAAGTTTGAATAATTTTACTACTTAAATTATAAATTACTACTGTTTATATCATTTCCTAATCAGTTTTTATTATTAGAATTCCATTGAATCAAATCATACACAAAGAAATAAATAATATGCAAAAATAATAATATTTTAGCTGCTTGTGCGTAAAAAAATTTAAAAAAATAAAAATTGGAAAACAATAATTGAACAAAAATTAGATAGAAAATATTAGTTTTACATGGATTTTTAGGGAGAAGAATACATTTCAAAATCTAAGAATCCCGAAAATTCGTTAAAAAGAAATCAAATTTATGAGTTTTATATCAAATTACTTTTGTTTAATTGTTATTTACTAAGAGATTTAAATAATATCGTATTTAAATCAAAAACACTCTAGTGAGCGAACGTTGCGCAGCGGTATGCTCCAGAGTCTCGAAAACTCCAGCGCTGACATTAACTAAAATCATTCATACTCCTTAACTATTAATTATTTTGATCTAAAACGTTTCAAAAAACTTTATCATAGTTTTCTCCGCATTTTTGTCACGAGAAGTTTTTGCTTGCTCAAAATTCGCTCGATAAACGAAACGCTGGAAGTTGCAAAAGTCCGATTCACGCCGAACATTAGAAACAAATTATTTAAAATGTTTCAAAATTTGTATTTTGAATTCCTGTTCATCTATGATAAGAAGGATACCCTAAGGTATATTAGCTAAAAATTTTATTCAAAAATTCTACAAACTGACAAGCAGAGCACGAGTTGAAGTGAAAAACGGATTAAAATCGACTTTTTCATTTTTGCCTGCAGTTAAGATATTTTACAAATAATTTAAAAAAGGTTTTTTGATTAAAAATTTGAATAATATACCAAACTATATTATAAATAAATAATATTATATATAAATAGATAATTATATATTATTTATATATTTAAATAGAAAAAAGAATCCTGCTGTGGTAGTACTTTCGTCGAAATAAAAAGCAAGAAAAGTTACATTTTTTCTCTTTTCAAAATGTTATGAATATTTCATTTACTTTTAATGTCACTTTAAATTCAAAAAAGTGAATCCTGAAAAGTGTGATGCAAAATCTGAAAGTTATTAACTTTTCAAAATCCTTATGAACTTGACTTTAGATGAAGTTTGTAATTGTTTAATTTTTCACGCTTTACGTTTGAATTAAATAATTTTAAGTATTAATATATTAACATATATTAATATATTAATAAAATTTTTTAACTTTGAGCGGTCAAACCAGCAGTCATTTTTTTCATCAGCAATTTTATTTTCAAGTAAAAAAACAACCTATTTATAAGTTTTATTTCTTAATGTGATACCTATTAATATTTTCTATAATCTTTGAATACCTACAATTTCAATTCGAAAATATTATTTTGAAAGCGCAATTTTTTTTAGGGTATTAATTGATATATTTAGGTACAAAAATATTTGTTTTAAATTTTCAAGTTTTAAAACGTATGTTTTTCAATTAAAATTATATTGAAAAAATGTAGGTTTTCTATTTTCAATACTATCATGGTGAAAAATCGACATATTATTATTATTATTATTGACCTATAAACGGGTGGTCTTTTTAAATACTGGAAATAAGGTCAAATATAAGTTACTCTGTAGATTTTACTGAATTGGGGTATGACCATCTAAAAAAACTTGTTTTTTAATTACTGGAAATAGTTTCAAATATAATCGAGAAATAGATTTTGCAAAATTGGGGTATGGTCAAGTCGAATCGGATGTTTCTTTCTCAATTCTGGAAATAAGGTCAAATATAAACAAGTAGTTGATCTTACTGAATTAGGGTATGCCCAATTATAAACGCGTAGTTTTTTCAAATACTATAAATCTGATTAAATATAAATAAGAGGTGCCGAATTAGGGTACGGTCGACTATATTCGTGTGTTTTTTATACTACAAATAGGATTTAATATAAATGAGGTGGATCTTTTATAAGTTGAGGTGTAGCCAACTATAAACAACTGTTTTTTCAATACCAAAAATATGGGATCTGGAAATGGGATCATATATAAATGACACATAGATATTACCGAATTGGGGTATGTCTAATTAAAACAAGTGATTATTTGAGATTAAAGATGTGGCCAAATATAATTAAAGTTAAATTGTATTTAATTAGGGTATATTTAACTACAAACGAGTGGTTTTTTGAAATACTGGAAATGGCGTCAAATATAAGTAAGAGCTTCATTTTTCCAAGTTAGAATATTTCCGAGCATAAGCGGGTATTAAAAAACTGGGAATGAAGTCAAATATAGTTGAGAGATAGATTTTCCAGAGTTGGGGTTTGCCCAACTATAACCTGCTTTTTTAAATACTGGAAATAGGGCAAAATATAATCAACTAGTTGTTTTTACTGAATAAGTTATGTTCAACTACAATTGTGAGTTTTTGAAATATGACCAACTATGAAGAAGTGTTTTTTGAATTTTAAAAAGAGGGTAAAATATAATAGACGTAGATTCTACTGAATTGGGGTATGCCCAATTACAAAAGGTTAGTTTTTTCAAATACTAGCAATCTGATTAAATATAAATGAGAGGTACGGAATTAGGATTTGGTCGACTATATTCAGATGTTTTTTTTTTAATACTAGAAATGGGATTTAATGTAAATAAGGGGGACCTTTTATAAGTTGAGGTGTAGCCAACTATAAACAACTGTTTTTTCAATACCAAAAATATGCTTGTATATAATCGAAAAGTTAATTTGTTTAAATTGGGGTATGGTCAACTATAATAAGTGGTTCTTTCACATACTGGAAATGGGATCATATATACATGAGACGTAGATATTACTGAATTGGGGTATGTCTAATTAAAAATAACGGATTATTTAATATTAAAAATAAGGTCAAATATAATTAAAGTGAAATTTCATCGAATCAGGGTATATTCAACTATAAAAAAGTGGTTTTTTGAAATACTGGAAATGGGGTCAAATATAAGTAAGAGGTACATTTTTCCTGCTTTTTTAAATACAGGAAATAGGGTAAAATATAATAGAGCGATAGTTTTGAATGATTTATGGTATAATCAATTTAATTTTTTTTTAGTTGTAGTTTTGTAAAATACACGAAATAGGGTCGAATATAATTGAGAGGTATGTTTTACTGAATTGGGATATGGTGACCTATAAATAGGTGGTTTTTTTAAATACTGGAAATAAAGTAGGATATAAATAACTCTGTAGATTTCACTGAACTGGGGTATGGTCAAATAAAAACAACTTGTTTCTTTAAATACTGGAAATAGTTTAAATATATAAGAGAAACAGAATTTGCAAAATTGGGGTATGGTCAAGTCAAATCGGGTGTTCCTTTTTTAATTCTGGAAATAGGATCAAATATAATCGAGTAGTTGATTTTACTGAATTAGGTTACGTTCAACAACAATTGAGAGTTTTTTAAATATAGCCAACAATGAACAAGTGTTTTTTGAATTTTAAAAAGAGAGTAAAATATAATAGACGTAGATTCTACTGAATTGGGGTATGCCCAATTATAAACGGGTAGTTTTTTCAAATACTAGCAATCTGATTAAATATAAATGAGAGGTACGGAATTAGGGTACGGTCTACTATATTCGTGTCTTTTTTTTAATGCTGCAAATGGGATTTAATATAAATGAGGGGGATCTTTTATAAGTTAAGGTGTAGCCAAGTATAAACAACTGTTTTTTCAATACAAAAAATATGGAAAATATATATATTTCCACATACTGGAAATGGGATCATACATAAATGAGACGTAGATATTACTGAATTGAGGTATGTCCAATTAAAAATAACTAATTATTTAATATTAAAGATAAGGTCAAATATAATTAAAGTAAACTTTTATCAAATTAGGGTATATTTAACTTTAAACAAGTGGTTTTTTGAAATACTGGAAATGGGGTCGAATATTGTTGAGGGATGCACGTCCCCGAATTAAGGATATACTTTGTACGAATTGGGGAAATTCATACAAAAAAAGTGTTTGAAAACCAAAAAGAGGATTTTTCAATGAATAAAGATTTTTTACTTAAGACAGAAATTAAGGTTTACCTAGCTTGTTGAACCTTTGACTTAAATGACGAATTTGCTATACAAAAATTATATTTTCAAACGAAAAATACGACTTCAGCAAAAAATTAATTTTCTCCGAAACCGATGTATTTTCACACAAAAATAAAATTTCGAATCAATAAAATTATATTTTTACCACAAAAGGAGAATTTTAAACTCAAAAAGATCAATTTTACAAAATTGGACAACTTGCATCTTCAATTCAAAAATTAAATTTTAACCAAAAAAAGGCTTATCCATTAAATAGTTTGATTTTCATCGAAACGCAAGATATCAATTAAAGAAGATTAATTTGCAATAAAATGGTTGAACTTTTTACCAGACATGAATATTTAATTAAAAATATAAATCTTTAACAAACAAAAAATGATTTCTTAATAAACTGATTTAACCAAAATTTTCAAACAAAAGAGTTGAATGCTCAAGTAAAGAAGAATAATTTTAACCAAAAAACTGAATTTTAATTTAAAAAATTAAATTTGTAATAAGACAGACGAATTTTTATATCAAAAAGATAAATTAAAAAAAAATGTTGAATTTTCGGTTTAAGAAGGTCTTAATTGACTTTTCACGATGAAAATATGAATTTTTGAACAACAAATAAGGTTTTAAGAAAAAATTGAAGGTTCAATCCAAAAAGACAAATATTAAACCAAAAAGGTTGACTTTTAAACAAAATTGTTGAATTTTTTGCAAAAAGTTGAATTTTCATCAAAAAAATTACAGATTTTTCTTAAAATATATGAATTTTATTCAGATAAAAATTTTAAAAATGTTTTTTTTGTCAATATAAATAAGATTCCAGATAACTTTTTAAGATTAAATTTTATATGTTTAACGGAAAATAACTTTCTACGAAAAAATTGAATTTTTTATCCGTAAAGACGAATTTTTTTAACCAAAAAGGATGAATTTTAATTTAAAAAATTAAATTTGTAATAAGACAGACGAATTTTTATATCAAAAAGATAAATTAAAAAAAAATGTTGAATTTTCGGTTTAAGAAGGTCTTAATTGACTTTTCACGATGAAAATATGAATTTTTGAACAACAAATAAGGTTTTAAGAAAAAATTGAAGGTTCAATCCAAAAAGACAAATATTAAACCAAAAAGGTTGACTTTTAAACAAAATTGTTGAATTTTTTGCAAAAAGTTGAATTTTCATCAAAAAAATTACAGATTTTTCTTAAAATATATGAATTTTATTCAGATAAAAATTTTAAAAATGTTTTTTTTGTCAATATAAATAAGATTCCAGATAACTTTTTAAGATTAAATTTTATATGTTTAACGGAAAATAACTTTCTACGAAAAAATTGAATTTTTTATCCGTAAAGACGAATTTTTTTAACCAAAAAGGATGAATTTTCCACAAAATATTTAATTCTCTACTAAATAGTTTTGTTTTTGATACACGAAAGATGAAATTTTCTTATAAAACAGATGAATTTTTAATAAAATACGACAAATTGTTTTTTTAAAGTACAAGTGTTATCCAGAAAACGTTTCAATTTATTTTTCAAACCAAAAATAAAAATATTAAACAAAAAATAAATTTTCTACGAAATAGTTTAATTTTCAGAAATACAGTAGAATTTTCAACCAAAAAGTATTCTCCACCAAACAGTTGCATTTTTGTCGCAAAAAACACAATTCATGCAAAAACGAGTGCATTTTTTAATGAAAAAGACAAATTTTTCAAAAAAGAGTTGAATTTTCATCAAAAATAGATTTCAGTTTACTTTTTAACACAAAAATACAAATTTTAAACAAAAAGTCAATTTTCTAGAAAATAGTAGAATTTTCAAAAAAAAGATGCATTTTATCTGAGGAAGATTTAATATTTCTACTGAAAAAGATGAAATTTTAAAACAAAAAGACAAATTATCAGAAAAAATACCTTTCATCCAAAAAAGATTTTAGTTGACATTGTCAGCAACAAAATATGAATTTTAAACAAAACTTTAATGTTCTAGGAAAAGAGTCAAATTTTTAATAAAACAATTTAATTTGCAACCAAAAAGGATGTCTTTCTAAGAAAATTGTCAAATTTTCAAACAATTAATAAAACGTATAACTAAAAAATAATCTGTAGGAAAAATTTTGTGCCCTCATTACAACCGTAACAAATCGTAACAAAATGTCTCGAGACCCCCCCCCCCCTTGAGCTGTTACTTAATTTAAATTCGGTCCCTACGACCCCTCGTATAAAAATGAAAATTTTTCATTACTTTTGCCGCTCATTGGACTTTCAAAAATGGTCAATAAAAGTTTTTACTTAAGTACTTATTTATCTCATATCTCCTTCCTTCATTTGGGATCTAATTATGATTCCATTGGAACATTTTTATCCCGATCAAACCTAATAAAGAAGAAAATGACCGTTTTCAAAAAGAGAATATAAGAACGATTTGAATAATTCATGATGCGTAGTAGATCCTACTTACTTTAC
Organism: Druon quercuslanigerum; assembly: GCA_010014905.2. Lineage (NCBI taxonomy): Eukaryota > Metazoa > Arthropoda > Insecta > Hymenoptera > Cynipidae > Druon > Druon quercuslanigerum. Next base: position 4,642 of record JAAAKG020085077.1, on the reverse strand, counting down.
ATATTTGATCAGCGCGTGCGAGACGAGTGGGGCGGGTAGAAATGTCCCATTTACACAGGACAGATCTCCCCTCATTTCTTCATCATTCATCACCTTCGGCAAAATTTCCTTTTCCTCCTCCTCCACCAACTTTTTCCGCCTCGATTCATTACCGTCGCTCTTGATTGGCTGCTTCCGGGCGCCAGTCAATTTCCCAGCCAATAAGTTCGACGACATATAAGCGTTATAATCCTGCATCGTCCTCTGAAGAACTTCCTTCTCCATTTCCAGTATAGGCAAATCTTCCTCAGTTCTAGAATATCCTAACATACTTTGCAGATCAAATCGAGGACTTTCGTATCCACTTGGCTTTGGAACTCGATATTGAGCCTCCACTTGCCTCTGCTCGTTCAACGTCTTTATTTCGTTTTCGAGCGGATGTGGAAATCCTGTTTTCCTGGCAGGTTTCTCCTCGGAGTAGCTCTCGATGTAGGGCAGGTTCTCTAATCTCGACTTTGAGATTTCTCTTTCGAGGTATTTCGAGAATTCTTTTTCTACTGTTCCATCCTTGAAGCTAGCGGAGTGGTAGCGTTTTGTCGGCTCGGGAGGAATTGGGGCTTTAGATTCGGTTGTCAGCTGCGATGGGCTGATCGATGTCGTCAAAGTAGGATTTTCGAGGGTCTGTTTCAGAGAATTTTTCAGATTTAATTTTATTTGTTTATTTATTGTGCAGAACAATTTAGGATATGGAAAGTATAAAGAGGATTTCATTTTTTGAATTGGAAGTGTGGACCTTTTTGAAAGTAAAATAAAATGAGGGAAAGCCCCTGTTTGTTCGCTCTTGCGCGCCATCTGGTGGTATCAGTACTGCCAACCTAATAAATTTTCGCGCCTTATTTAAATGGAAGGAATGATACGCATCACAGAACTTTCTCTATATCATCACTGCATGTCGGGAAAAACCGGGACAAGACAATTTTAATGGATTTCAATAATTTAAAGGGATACAGAAGGATTTTTAAGATTTAAGGATATTTTTAAAAGCTTTAAATAGTTTCAAGGTGTTTGAAAAGATTTCAACGAATTCGTAATATTTTACATTATTTAAAAATATTCGGAGTAATTTTTATCAGATTTTAATCATTTGAAAAGATTCCTAAGGATTTTCAAGATCTAAAAGTATTTTTAAATATTGCAAGGAATTTTCAAAAGCTGTAAAATGTTTCAATTCATCTTAAAGATTTAAAAGATTTAAAAATATTGTAGGGTGTTATAAAAGTCGTAAAAGGATTTTACATATTGCAAGGAATTTTTAAGAGCTGTAAAATGTTTCAATTGATCTTAAAGTTTTGAAAGAATTAAAATTTCTGCAGGGTTTTGAAAAAGTTTCAAAGGATTTTTAATTTATATAAATAATCAGAAGAAATTTAAAAGAATGTTGAAGATATTATGTTTTCTTTTAAATTTAAAGGAATTTTCAAGAACTCTGAACAATTTAAACAACTTCAGATAGTAATAATTTAAAATATTTTATAAGGTTTTAAAATATTTTTAAAGATTCCACGGGATTATATTGCCGAGTATTTAAATCATTTTAAGGATTTTAAAAGCTCTCAAGATAACTATTTAAAAAATACTTTTAAATTTATTTGAAATTTACTCTAATTTCTCATTAAATTATCCTGAATTTTTTAAAATTATTTTTAACTCTCTGACATTTTTTTAACTTTTTTAAATTTACTATTTAATTGATTCCCAAGTTTTCTTCAATTCATCTTGAGTTCTTAGGCTCTAAGTTAAATTCTATTGGGTTCCCTTAAATTTTACTTAACTAAGATTAAACTTACTTATTTTAATAAATTTTTTCTGTTGTTAAAATTGTTTCCGATTCACTTGATTTTTTTATTTACCTTGTACTATTGTAGAAATGATTTACTTTTAACAAATCAAAATTATTTTTATACAGGTTTAATTATATCGTGAATTTTTAACATGCAGTTGAATTTTTAACTAAAAAAATATATTTCAATAAAATAGTTTAGTTTTTAAGCAAAAAAGATCGTTTTTAACTGAAAATATAATGATTTAATTTTCAGTTGAAAAATTTAATTTTCTACCGTAAAAAACGAATTTTTGACAATATAGTTTAATTTTCAACTAATGAGATAAATTTTAAAAAATCATAAAAAAGATAAATTTTCAATAAAAAATGATTTTTGAGTCCAGATAAAAAAAATAAACTGTATTTTTTAATTTTTAGCTGAAATGGAAGATTTTCTAAAAAAAACCGTTATATTTGTGAACCGCAAATGTAAATTTAAAAAAAAAATCATTTTGAACTGAATAGTAAAATTTTCTACCGAAATAGTTAAACTTTCAACCAAATATATGAAATATATGTAAATTTATAAATAAATAGAAATAAATAAAGAATAGTCGCAACAAAAAGCTTATTTTTCAACAAAAATTTGAATTTTCTAGCGAAATATTTTAATTTTTAGACAAAAAATATCAGATTGCAACAAAAAAAGGAAAGGTTAAAAAATTAATTTTAAGCCTTAAATGCACAATTTTTAGCAGAAGGATTACATTTTTATTAAAAAGATTTATTTTTCAATAAAAAAGGCGAATTTTTATCAAAAGAGGTACATTTTTAACAAAACAAAAAAGATTCTTTAGTCCAGATGAAAAAATTCTATCTAAATTTTTGATTTTTAGATCAAAAAGAAGGATTCTTTAAAAAAAAATTAATTTTCAAACCGCAAAGATCAATTTTTAACAACAAATTAAAAATTTCTGTCAATAGTTTAATTTTTACCAAAAACATGATTTTTTAAACAAAAACTGGAATGCTTCGATTTTTAGTACTAAAAATTAATTTAAAACAGTCAAAAAATTAGTTTTCTACAGAATAGTTCAATTCGCAACTAAAGAAATGAATTTTTAACCAAACAGACCAATTTTCAGCAACAAAGCTGAATTCCCAATCAATAAAATTTCTTTATTCCAGATACAAAAATAATTTCAATTAAGTTATTAGATTAAATTAAATTAAGGAAACGGAAAGTATAAAGAGGATTTAATTTTTTTAAATGGAAGTGTGGACATTTTTAAAAGTAACATAAAATGAAGGGAAGCACCTGTTTGTTCGCCCTTGCGCGCCATCTGGTGGTATCAGTACTGCCAACCTAATAAATTTTGGCGCCTTATTTAAATGGAAAGAATGATACGCATCACAGAATTTTCTCTGTATCATCACTGCTGGTCGGGAAAACCGGGAAATGACAATTTTAATGGATTTCAATAATTTGAAGGGATACAGAAGGATTTTTAAGATTTTAGGTTATTTTTAAAACTCTGAGGAAATTTTAAAGAGCCTTTAATAGTTTCAATGGGGTTTAAAAGATTTCAACAAATTCGAAATAGTTTAGATTATTGATTAATTATTTGTTTATTTTATTATTTTTAATAATTTAAACAGATTCCTATGGATTTTCAAGATCTTTGAGTATTTTTAAATATTGCAAGGAATTTTCAAAATCTGTAAAATGTCTCAATTGATCTTAAAGATTTAAAAGAATTTAAAATATTGCAGGGTATTTTAGAAGTTTTCAAACGATTTTCAATTTATTTAAATAGTTAGAAGAGATTTAACAGAATGTTGACGACATTATGTAAATGCAAGGAATTTACATTTATACAATAATTTAAAATGACTTATAAGTTTAAAAAAATTTTTCAAAGATTCCACGGAATTATATTTCCGATTATTTGAATCATTTTAAGGATTTTTAAAGCTCTCAAGGTAAATATTTAAAAAATCATTTTAAATTTATTTTTAATTTACTCTTAATTCTCATTAAATGATCCTGAATTGTTTCCAATTCTTTTTAATTCACTGATTTTTTTTATCTATTTTAAATTTACTATTTAATTGATTCCCAAGTTTTCCTTAATTCATCTTGAATGTTTAGGTTCTTCATTAAATTCTCTTGTGTCCCCTTAAATTTTACTAAAATAATTTTAAACTTAATTATTTTAATAAAATTCAAACTTATTTATTTTAGTTATTTATTTATTTTAGTTATTTTAATAATTATTTTAGTAATTATTTTAATTTACCTTGTACTATTGTAAAAATGCTTTTCTTTTCAGGAAACAAAATTAATTTTTATATAGCTTTAATTATATCATGAATTTTCAACATGCAGTTGAGTTTTCAAATAAAAAAATCTATTTTAACAAAATGATTTAATTTTCACGCAAAAAAGATCAATTTTCAACTAAAAATTTAATAATCCAATTATCAGTTAAAAATTTTTTATTTTTTATCGTAAAAAAACAAAATTTTGACAACGTAGTTTAACTTTCTTCGAAAGAGATGAATTAAAATAAATTCATAAAAAGGTGAATTTTCAATGAAAAATGATTTTTTAGTCCAGATAAAAAAAGTTAAACTGTATTTTTGAATTTTTAGCCAAAATAGAAGATTTTATATAAAAGAGTTAAATTTCTAAGCCGCAATTATGACTTTAAAAAAAACATCATTTTAAACTAAATAGTAAAATTTTCTAACGAATTAGTTAAACTTTCAACCAAAAACCAAATAAAAAGACAAACTTTTGCCAAAAGAATTGAATTTTTGCAAAAAAGTTCTAGTTTT
>JAAAKG020085066.1:5318-16609 GCA_010014905.2 Druon quercuslanigerum | reverse complement strand
ACAAACAAAATTAACATCTAAAATTAATAATTAAATATTTTCTGGTCAATAAACCTAAGATCAACAATTAAAATATTAAAAATTCTAATTTTTGGAAGATTCAAAAACTTATCTTTTTTCTACTCTAATTAAGATTTGCGTTTGCTTATTTTTACAATATTTTTTCTGTTAAACTTAACACAAAATTCCCAAGTACCTTAATTTAATAAGAAAGAAAAGACTAATTAAGATGGATAATCAAAGGCCTGAAAATGTCTTAAGACGGTCCTGAATCTGGACTTTTCCCATCCCAAATTTCTGAGCTGAACCCTCGAATTTAGTTGACAGTTCTTTAGCTGACACCAAGTGCAGCAGATAGTTGAATGACCGCTGGTTTCCAGTGTAACATAATATCGAAATGATAAGGGCTACTGTTCTAAAGTATGGAGTATTTTTAACTTAAATAATTAATACATATAAATAAATAGACTGAACATCTAGTAATTACGTCCACTTTTAACTTTACTGACGTGTATACTCTTCTGCTTATCATGCTAGTCTTTCGCGTTAGCGAAAATTTTCTTACGTGGGAAAGCTTTTCATTCTACGTGATCGTAAACTTTGTTCAACCAAACTTGAAAATAAATTATGGGAATTTGAAATTCGAACAGGTAATTTCTTAAAAAATTATCATTTAGAATCTAGAATAAGTTATGTAATTATTTTTTACTTTAAGCCTACTTTGAATATAAAAAAAACCAATAATAGTAGCCATCCAAATTAGCCCTACCCGGGGCAGACCATGTCAGCCCGACCCGGGCCTGATCAATAATCGGCAAAAGATCTGACGATTACTGCACGGGAAAGGGAATGTTCTCGTTAATTTTTTTACAATACAATCAATAGTTCTGATAATTACCGTTCTGACAGGAAAGTGCCCTGTCTGCATACAGAATTACCTACACTAAGAAAAAAGATTGCTTGATTCAAAGAAATGTAGTTCTGAATACGTGCAATAAAATATTTTTTAGATCTAAAGAAATTTTGCTCATAACAAAAGTGAGTTTTTTATTTAAAAACAACAAAATTTCTTCAAATAATAAAATCTTTTTTTGATTAAAACAATATTTGATTGGACGTATTCAGTACTACATTTCTTTGAATCAAGTAACCTTTTTTGTCAAAGCAATCTTTTAAAATCCCATACAATCTTTCAGTCTAGTGTACACAAAAAATCTGCCTAATTAATTCTTTAGAATCAAAAATATGTACAAATGTTTAGGATGTCATTAAAAATTATAGATGAGATTCGATAAATGTTTGGAATTTATTTTAAGTTGCGAGAAATAAGAGAGAAAAAATAAAAACTTGAATTCTTTTTTTTCTTTACACACAATGTGATAAAATCCAATCGCATTTCTTTAAGAAATAATCTCGATAATCCTGTGGTTACTACCCCATTAGTGGCACGATCCTCGATCGGGGATGAAGATTTTGTTAAGAACCGAACAGGCGTGAAAAACAGGTAGCGATGAAGTATACGAGGGCTCACTAATGCCCGAAAATATGCTCTTTATGTGTCACTAGCCACTTTATGCCCAGTACTGTGTCACTATAGGCTCTTTCAGAGATCAAGAGTGCGATGGGTCCACCACTGTACACAACTTGTATATTTCTTCACTGAAGCGTTTTTATCTTCAGGACCTGCTACCCTTGGCTTTGCAAAACGAATATACAAAAAATATATTTCGTTTCAAAAATGTAATTCTACTTCTCTCGAATCAGGATTAAGTGGTATATTGCCCGAAAAGGCTAGCACATCCCGATTTTCTACTGTTTACACTTATGGGTTGTCTCACGACTATTTTAAACCCAAAAATAAAATAAAATCGACAGGTTTCTTAAAATGAGAACTCAATGTTTTATTTTTTTATAAAGATTATTCAATACATTTTTATAAAAATAACTTAAAAGTGGAATTTCATCGGCTAAAAACCTCTACCAAAAACATTTTGACATTAAATTAATTGAAAGATATTCTGCTTTGAGTAGATCTGAGCAAAAAACTCTATACCTCTAATAACATCGATATTATGGACCTCTGCAAATTACTCTTTTTTGTAAGATTTCCTTAAACATTAATTATTGTATTAAATTTCTCGTTTCCTGAAATAAAGCTACCCTTGAATAAATAAGAGTAAACTTCATTTTAAGTAAATAAAAAAACAAAACTCTATATCTCTAGTAGTGCCAAAATTATGACAACCTTTTTAAGATTTATTCAGAATCAAGTTTTGATTTTTAAAAGTTTTTTATTTAATTTTATACGCTTTATTTTCGGTACAAGTTCTTGGGACCAGTGATTGGCTTAAAAGATTTGAGAAAAAAAATGTACATGAAGTTATGAGTAACCAATTCTTGGCTGTCCTCAATTTTTGGTACCCTTCTCTGATTTCATATGGGCAATACATTTTTTAGATTTTTTCCTCCAATTAATTCAATTCTAATATGATTTATACACATAATGCATATATTAATTATTCAGTTCAATGAAGTATGCATCCAGAATGAAGTAAATTCTCTTCGCTTTTTGGCATGCGAAACACAAATTTTTTCTTATAGATTTTAATACATTCAGATATTTGACTTCTTTTTAGATTCCGATGATTTATATCTTTCTCTTTCGAAGTTTTTCAGAAATCTCAAAAATGTTAAAAATTACAACTTTGACCTTTTACTGCTTAAACGTAATAAAATAACAAATTTTAACAAATAGAAAAATATATTTTTTGTGATTTTTACTATTTTTCGAACTTCCGCGAACATAACATACTTTTTGTTGAGGTCAACACTATATCGGCACTTATGTCATCATAATGTGGCAACTTTTACTGTTCTTCTTCACCAATATAAAAAAATGGTTAGATTGCAGAATAGGAGCGTCAACTGTCACCTCTGTTTTGGCGTGGAAAAATATGTTGTTTGGCAGAAAAGTATTAGAATCTTTAACTGAACGATGAATAAAGCGATTTGACAGGGAAAAGTTTTAAGTTATTGTTACTTTTATTACTGCGATGTCTCAAATATGGGTCGGTCATGATACATCGTAATGATGTTATTTAACGAGAAATTGTAAATGGGTGAGTAAAATATAACGTTCAATTAAAAATTCTAATAGTTTGATGGCGAAAAAAACTGTTTTTCCAGCCAAAAAGCAGGTGACGCCCCAATTCTACAATTGTACCAAACAAATCAATTTGCGTGTTTTTGACCTATGATCGCGTTATTCGACTGAGAAGTGAAAAGACAGTGATCAAGTGGTAAAGGTTACGGATTAATGGTAACAGGTTAAATGTGCCAAGACGAAAGTTAAAGGTTAAGAGACAAAGAAAAATCGCACGGTTCAAATTTCAAGGTTCAAAGGTCAGGTCAAAATTCCAAATCATGATTCCCGAGATGTAGCCTTTCAAATTTTTTCAATATTCTAGGGCTGGTAAATATTAAGGTCAACACTAAAATCTGTGTGGGGCAAAAATAGAGTTATTCAGGATAAAAATACCTGATTGGCAGCCGTGGATCTTGCACAATATTCGCACGCGTGCTTGAAAGATAGCCACTATCTCAACGACAGTGGTGTCCTGTGACGGCCACCAACACGCTGTCAGTCTTGGCGTTCTGTCTGTCGACGGTTGGTTATTCTTATTGTTTGACGACATTAATTTTATTCCCGTACGATGACACCCACAGTGCAGAAATCCGAGAGCCCTTATCACATCCTTCCGATTGATTGGCGTGGTTCTCTATAAAAAAAATGCAGTCACATAAATTTAATTCCCCTGTCGCATGACTAGTTTTCTTCATTTTAAGTTTTAAGTCTTATTATATCAATAAACTATAAAAATACATATACAGAAGCCACTTCCGTGTCCATTACATCCTAGATTTATTAGCTTCAAAAAAAGTGTGATTTTGAATTTTACAAACGCTATCCTCTAAATTTCTGTTTTTTGGTGAGAAAATACTTCCATAAATATTCACAATTTTTTCTAATCGATTACAGATGCTGCTAGAGCTGCATGTCTGTTTTATGTCTGCAAATAAATTTTCTTGATTTCCAATTAAAAGAAAAAAACACAATATTTACGCGTGAAAAATTCTTTTAACCCCTGAAAAGTATTTATTCAATGAGGAATAAGCACTATCAATTTGATGAAGCAAACAAAAAAACAATTTTTTAAATATATCACTGGGCTTTGAATACACTAAATTTTTTTTCTGAAATACATTGCGAAATATTTCTTTTGAAATATAAAGAGAATTTTCTCCAAAAGCAATCATTTAAAAAGGTTTATGGCGGATGAAAACAAAATTTTGAAATACGCCAAAAATACATCTTTTTACAGTTTCAAGATTCCTATAGTACTTTAAAATATATTTTTACCTGTGATTTTATATGAAGTCTTATTTTAAGCAATGAAGAATTTAATGGGATCGATAAGCAAATCGATAATCAAAACTTATTATAAAAACGTGTAATGGCGCCGAAATCTATTTAAATTAGGACAGACTCACATCTTTTTCAGGATAATAATAGGCAAAAAATACACTTTAAGGTACTACAGAAGTCTTAAAGTATTAAAAGTGTATATATTTTTGTGTACTTCAACATTAAAGATTTTTTTGGTTGCACGGTATAAATATTTTAAATGTATTCCTCATGGAAAATATTTTTTTTATATTGTAGAAGAAACCCTATGCATATTATTCCCGGGAAAAAAATGTTTTCATTTTCGTTTTCAGGGCCTGATAATATCTAAAAATGTTTTGCGTAAAATACAGCAGTATTTTTTCACTAAAAAGATCAAAAGTTTGGGGTGTTCATTTACAAAATTCAAATTTTTTAAAGCACAATAGTATATTAAAAGGAAAACTCAGTAATTTGGTATTAAATTTAAAGTTCCATAAATTGTACAAATTTAAATTTTAGTTCCAAAATTAAAACGTATAAAATTGGTTGTCTCAAATTATAACTTCCAAAATAGTTGATTGAAAAATCTTAAATTTAAATGTCTGACATTAGATATATTTGAATTTAAAACATTTGTAATAATACTGCAAAATAAATAACAACGATTTAAAATTATTCAAAATCAGGCAATTTGTGCGAAGCGTAGACAAATTATGCGACCCTTAGGAAAAATCTTCTTCCCATTTAAATTCAAAATTTTAGGGAAACAATTATTTGGGGGGAAAGAGATAGGAAAACTCCGGGGTGAGAAGAACCCCATATGCCGGAAGCTTTTATTTTAGTCCGATTTCCTTCCGTGAAGATCTTGGGACGCAGAGTTGAGATAAAACATAAACTTTTCTATTTTAGTTTTCTTTTTTCGATATGAGTAGTAATAATATGAAAAATAAGAAAATTGCTATTTTTTCAATTTAAGCCAACGACTATCAAAACCTGACATGAGGTGCTGGCCGACCTCTTCTAGGAGTGATTTTTTTTAATAATAATATTAACCATTAATAATTGATACGTTAAATTTATATAAGTTTTATGTTAAAAACGTTTTAAATTGGAAAGTCAAATGATCTAATTCAAATTGCAGCTTTATAGTTAAATTTTGGTTCACTTAGAATTCAACAAACTCCAAATTTAATTCTGGTCCAAAGGAAATTGAAAAAGACTGATAAGAAATATTTTTTTTTGAATCTGAAATAGTCGGAAAACTTGGTTACACTTTGAATATATTGTTAAAAAATATGTTAAAAGTAACATTTAATGATAAATCCCGTTTATTTATTTAATCATTTTATAATATTAAATGTAATTTGAATTAATTAAAATAAAATAAAAAGCAAGAAAATGAGCGTGAGGATTACTGGGGCTAAGGTCATGATTACTTGAAGATTTGCCTTTTTTTTCTTCTTTTTTTAAGTCTGTTAAATATGATAATTTTATCTTTTGTTTTTTGAGAAAAGCGATTTCGTTGAGATGAAAAAGAAAGATCGATTTCGCGAATCATTGGAATCTGTGAAATCTGCTGCACCTTAATTTATTTGGATTTACGTTGAAGATGTCCAGAGGGTGTTTGCTATTTCGGAATGCAATTAAACGCAGTACAGTGAAACTCGATCCCATCGCCTCCTCTCCCGTCCCCACGCCGCCAGAGTTCACAAAGCTACGTTTACGTTTACACCTACAGAAGAGGTGAATTCACATATACTTGAACCTACCATGCCAGGTAAATGCAAAATCGATGCGAAACACACTTTAAATTGCAGTCAAGTGAAAAATGCAGTAATTCTGCAGACAAATAAACATCAGATAATGTTGATGAGAAGACGCTAAGAATGTACAAAATATGAGTTTATTTTTATTTTTAATATAATATTTTAAGGGAACTAAAATTAATAATAAATTATTCCAATTAAGGACATCTGTTGTGCCTTCGCTTTACAGAATCGATTTTGTAGTAGTGTCAGGGTAGATGGGAATAATTTTTTTAATTATTCAATCCCAATGATTAAAAATGCCCTTTTTACCGAATTTTTGTATATCCCTTATTAGCACTTAAAAAAATACCTTACGCCCAGCTGACGATTGAAAATTTGGACAAACAATCAGTGTTAAAGGCAAATGTGTTGTTAAGTAGGTACTAAAAATTCAAACAATCAAAAACTCCTGATACTTTTGTTATTGAATTTGTTTTCAAAAATTAAAAAAAAAGATTAGGAACTTAAAATTCAAATTGGGCTTAGCTGATGATAAATCTAAGATCATCAATTCAAAATGTCGAAGTTTTAATGGGTGAAAATTAAAAAATCAACTAAGACTTATCCCGAGAAAACTACACTCTTATATTAAGAATATATTATTTTAAATGTAAGGATAACCGACGGCATCAGATGCGAGGTGAATATCGACTCTGTGATATTCCATAATGTCAAGCCATTTTGTTGCTCAAATGGATTATTAAGGGCAAATGACGGAGATATTTTTGAAAAATGTTCCAAAAATTGTGTTTGAGTAGACTGGCCCTTCCCACTGCATTTAGAGCAAAATGTTCAAAACCAAAATTAAACCACAGGAAATTCTGAAAAAGTTGAACAAAAAACTTCTTATCGTCAATAGGTACCGAGTTATGTTCCTTCAAAAAACCCGGATTGTCTTAAAGAAAGAGGCGAAAAAACTCAATTCTGAAGTTTGTATCTGTACGTTGGAACCTGTTAATTTTACACAAAATTTAAAACTTCAATTAAAGCAGCCGAATTTTCTAGTAATTCTAAAAAAATTCAATTATCTAGCCCCATAATAGGTCATAAGTTATGGTCTCCCAAAGTTGACCGCTTTTGACATATTTTTCAAGGCAAATTACTCGTGTTTAGTTTTTTCAAAATACTGCGCACTGTGCTTCTCGATGAAGCTATTTAACCCATTAACAACCGCAAAGCTATCAATTTTATAACAAGAGTTTGACCGCAAACTTTATGGGTATAACAAAACAATAAATAGATCAAAAGTACTGTCCGTTATGTTTTTGGCTGAGCTAAATTCGAATCCGTGGTCAAAATTTGAATATTTTGACTTCAAAATTAAATATGGCGGTTTTTGCATACAAAAATAGTTAAAAATGTTTGATTTTTTATTTTTATAATTTTTTTTTAAGACATAAAACGCGTTAATATCTTTAAATTTCTTCAACCATCGGTGCACAAAATTCTTAAACTTTAACAGAAAATTTTTATACATGTGCTTTTTCTTCCAAAATGGCGGACAAAATGAAAAAATATCCCAAAAACTGTCTTTTTCCATCATCACATTTTTCTCAAAAACTTCAAAGTTTTAAAAAAAGTTCCATAGATATAAAATGTCTTTAAAATAACCATAGAACACTATGAAATTTTTTCAGATTTTTATAGAAAATTTTTTTTGATTTTTCAAAAATCAAAAATTTGAAATTTGTTACTAAATTTTTTTAAAAATCTGAAAAAATTTAAGAATATTCTTTGAATAATTTTAAGACATTTTTATTCTTGGAAAATTTGTACCAGAGCCTATATTTTGTGGGAAATAATTGATCAAACTTCATGCGAATTGTTATATAACTTTTACAAAACAAAACAAAACGAAACTCTGGTACAAGTTTGCCAAAAATAAAAATGTCTTAGAATTAGTCAAAGAATATTCTTGAATTTTTGAAAAAATTTTTTGCAAATTTTTTATTGTTTGAAAAATCAAAATTTTTTTCTAAAAAATCTGTAAAAATTTCATAGTGTTCTATGGTTAAATTCAAGTCATTTTCAATCTATAAATAATTCGTCCGCCATTTCGGAAGAAAAAGCACATTTATAAAAATTTTCTGTTAAAGTTTAAGAATTTTGTGCATTGATGGTTGCAGAAATTTTAAAATATTAACGCGTTTTATGTCTGAAAAAAATTATAAAAATAAAAAATCAAACATTTTGCATTATTTTTGTATGCAAAAACCGCAATATTTAATTTTTAAGTCAAAATATTTGAATTTTGACCACAGATTCGAATTTAGCTCACCCAAAAACATAAGAAACAGTACTTTTGATCTATTTATTGTTTTGTTATACCCATAAATTTTGTGGTCAAACTCATGTCATAAAATTGATAGCTTTGGTCGTTAGTGGGTTAAGTTGTACAAGAGAAAAAGTTGTATCGCAGGAAATTATGCTTAAATCTGAAAAAATAGAAAAAATGGAAAAAAAAGTGTTTGAGCACTTATAGGTCATAAATTATGACCATGAAACTTTCACTCTTTCCATTCGGAAGGCTCTCTTAAAATGTACTTAAAAATGTACTGCGATCGCATTTGAGAATTTTGGTGGCTTTCATGCTTTTTTGTTAAAAAACAATAAAAAGTTCAACCGATGTTTAAATATTTAATTGTTTAATTACTTCCAGGCAGAGCTGGGCACGGTTAATCGGAAAGTTAACTCACTTAATCGTTAATCCGTTAATCTGTCGAAAATTTAACGGAAGCTAAGTTAATCCGCTAATCGTTATTGTTAACTTTTTATACGAAGAAAAATTATACACTTGAGTGTATAATTTGTGAAATTTACAAAGATTTTGCGAAATTAAAATAAATGGAAAAGGTAAGAATAAATGGAACAATTTAATTAAACAAAATATCCAATTTTTATAAAAATAGCAAGGTACAAATTAACTATATGTTCACTGCCCTTCATGAACAGAAGACCACGGTTTAACAAGTAATTTACTTCAAAAAAATTGTTGAGCTAGTGGAGGTTAACAGAAGTTAATGTAAGTTAACGGAAGTTAAATAGTCCGTTAATCCCGATAGTCCGTTAACAGATAACGAAAAATTTAATTTAGTTAATTAACGGATTAACGGATTAACGGACAGCGTAACAGTCTTGCCCAGCTCTGCTCCTAGAGTAATAAAAGAATATGGAAACAAATTAATTAAGTAATAATGCGAGTGATAAAAAAACGAATTAAATAATTGACTAATTGATTGACAGATAAATTACTAAGTATCAGAAGATCGTTTACATCAAAGAAACTTCAAAATTGTTTTGTAAGATGAATTCTTGTCTATGCTACACCGGAAGATCGCTCTTTTAGTGGTTTCCATAAGAGGACACCGGAAATCGTCATTCAAAATTTTACAGTATTAAAACAAAATATTTCAAAAAGAATAGAGTTAATTTTGCAAAACAATTTTCAAGTTTCTAAATCCTCCTGATAGTAAGTACTTTATCAGCCACTAAATTAATTAACTATTTAATGAGCTTTTTCATCACTTTCATAACTACGCAATTAATTTGTTCACATATTCTTATATTACCAAAAATTAACAATAATTGTTTTTCTCTGCAACAATTTGTTTATCAATTTTTTGCATTCTTAACACAAAACAATTCAACGTTATAAAACTAATTCCTTCGATAACATTTTTTATGAATAATAAATAAACAACGTAAAACCAGTTAACATATTTATTTTTTCTTCATTTACGTTCGACAACAGATACTCTGGAAGTAATTTTCGAGGTAACGTTCACAAAGTAAATACATAAAATATGCACACATTTGATAGCGTTAAGCGTATTATTTAAACAATGATTGAAAAATTTACTCAAATGCTCAAATACAGACGCAGTACATTTTCCAGTATATACATATCCTTCAGAATGAAAAAAGGCTTAGTTTCATGGTCACAACTCAAGCAATTAAAAAAACCACTTCTTTAGCTACAAATAGCTAACAAATAGCAACCAGATGATCAAATAGCAATCTTGATCCATGGATGCTAGAAGATTTTTTTTTTAGATTTACGCATAATTTCCTGCCCTATAACTTTTTTTCTTGCGCACCACTTACGCAGCTTCACCGCAAAGAGAAGTATTTTGAAAAAAACTAAACAATTTGCCCTGAAAATAGGTCAAAAGTGGTCCACTTTAGGAGAACATAACTTATGAGATATTGGGGTTGGATCATTGAATTTCTTTTTAAATTACTCGAAATTGAAGTTACTTTAATTCAAGTTTAGAACATTTTTGTAAAATTAGCAGGTTCCAGAAGTACAGATACAAACTTCAGAATTAGAGGTTTTCGCCTCTTATTTCAAGAAAATCAGGATTCTTTGAAGGAACATAACTCGGGACTCTATTGGCGATAGGTTTTTTTTCTTCAGCTTTTTCAGAATTTCCTTTAGTTTCATTTTGGTGTCGAACATGTTGCCTCAAAATGCAATGGGGAGGGTTAGTGTGCCCAAACACAATTTTTGGAAATTTTTTCAAAAATAATTCCGGGACGCACGTGTGTTACTGCTAGAACGGATGTGTGACAATCTGTGACGCATAGGACCGCAGGTTGTGTATTCGCTGCGTGCGGGAAGTTACGCCCAGGATGATTGTGTGCATTTGATGGGTAGGATCGAATGTACGTCTGCCTTCAAACTCGACTTTCGAAAAAAAATCTGATCTCGGGAGGTGGTTTTCTGTCGTTTTCCTCTCCCCTGGCCAAACGTCCAGGCAAATGCGAGTCCTTCTAATAAAGTCGGATAAAGCCGCAGCTAATCACTGGTTTCTTTTTAAATTTATTCAGGAATATGCATGCCAAATATCAACACTTTAATCATTTTGTCTGAAAAAAATCTATAGAAACGTTTCAAATTTTAAGTCTGCCATTTATAATTTTTTGAATTTACATTTATAAGCTGAAAAATATTGTTCAAGTTATTTAACATTCTAAGAGAACCTATTTAATCACGTAAGAATTTTTGGGGGGGAGGGTTGCGGAAAATCTTACGA
>JAAAKG020085065.1:8552-40284 GCA_010014905.2 Druon quercuslanigerum | reverse complement strand
GAGAAGGATGAGGAGGAAAAATAGGAGAATAACACTCAGATAAGTTTATTCTAGTGACAGAATGATACTTCTCGACAAGAAGGGAATTTTATTTTTAAATTTAGGAATAATAGGAATTTCACTTGTTTTAAAATAGACCAACGGGAATTTTATTTTTAAATTTAAGATTAATATGAGGAGAAGGATGAGGAGGAAAAATAGGAGAATGACGCTAAGAAAAATTATTCTTGTAGCAGAATGATACTTCTCGACAAAAAGGGAGTTTTAAATTTAAATTGAAGATTATTAAAAATTTCACTTGCATTTTAAAAATGAGGCTCGTCAACGTCAGTAAAAAAATATTTTTCAAACTCTCGGGCTTTTTAGTGCATCTAACCTGGAAATAACTTGTTTCAAAATTAAATGTTTTTTGTAGCAATCATTCAAGACGAAGAAGGAGGAGGATGAGGAGAAGGATGAGGAGGAAAAGTAGAAGAATAACACTCAGAAACATTTATTCTTGTAGCAGAATGATACTTCTCGACACAAAGGGAATTTTTTTTTCAAATTTAAGATTAATAGGAATTTCATTTGTATTTAAAAAATGAGGGTCGTCAACGTCAGTAAAAAAATATTTAGCAAATTCTCGGGATTTTTAGTGCATCCAACCTGTAACAACTTGTCTCAAAATTAAATGTTTTTTGTAGCAATAATTAAGGAATGAGAAGGAGGATAAGGAGGAGGAAGAGGAAAATATGAGAATGACACTCAAAAAAATTTATTTTTTTTCTAGAAGGATACTTCTCGACACAAAGGGAATTTTATTTCTCAATTTAAGATTAATAGGAATTTCACTTGTATTTTAAAAATGAGGTTCTTCAACGACAGTAAACATTTTTTTTTTTAATTCTCAGTATTTTTAGTGGATCTAACCTGAAAATCGCTGATGACTTCCGGTTTCCCTTCAGGATCGATGAGTCTGGATTTGATGTCACGAGCATACATTGACATTCTATTCAGGCCGTGACTGAAGTGGCCTCTGTAATCAGCGACCATCAAGTGATGTGCCACAGTCTCAGCATCCTCGGGCGTCGTACCAGCTTTGCACATACAGTGTTTGATAAATCTCACAACTTCTTCCTTAGGGACAACCATATCACCTTTTGTGCTTGATGCCGCCAATCCGCGAGAGAAATTTTCCTGATTTTTCAGGAAAGTCAAAAAACCAGCCGAAGAAAGTGAAGGTTCCAGTGTGTTTTTAACTGAACAATAGCTGCTTGCGCTCTTTAATACTTTTCTCAGTGCCATGGTGGGAGCCGATCACCTAATTAATGTTTTTATTAATGATGCAGATTATTCCTTCATGATGGAGTAAGTTATACTTGAAGGGAGTTGATAATGGAGAAAGGAAATGTGGGTCTAACACAAGTTACGTAAGAACATTGAGAAGGTAACTAACTGTATCGATGGTATAAAGTAACTGCGCACATTTTGTTCATTGTTGTGTGTTCATGAGAGATATCGAAACATGTCCCATAATTGAACCGGTAGACACTTTGATTAAAATAGATATGATAGGAGCGATAAAAAAGGCAGTCTGCTTGCTTGGCAATTGTTTCGACACTAGACAATATTTGATAAGAGAGATTGAGCGAATAGGAATTTATTTTTATTAGGTTGGTAGCAAAGAGGAATTATCAGTGTCACCACTCGAATATCTGAAAAAAATTAACCAATTTTTCTGCTTTCAGGAAAAGGTGAAGAAGGAGGAGGAGCAGGAAAAGAACATTTAGAGAAATTTCTTCTTATGTTAGAAGGATGCTTCTCGACACAAAGAAAATTTCCTCCTGGATTTAACATTAAAATGATTTTTAGTTGTCTCAAAATAAATCTTTTTGCAGCAAAAATTCAAGAAAACTTTTTCGCTGAGTGAAGGAGCAGGAAAGGGAGGGGCTAGAAAATAAGGGAGGAGGAGAGGGAGGAGGAGCAACAGAGAGAGAAAAAAAGGAGTAGGAGGATGATGAGGAGGAAAATGAGGGAGAGGAGGAGGCGGACACTCAGAGAAAATTATTCTTGATTCAGATGGATGCTTGTCGACAGCACATGTCTCAAAATTAATTATTATAAACATTAATTATTAATGGTCAAGACAACTTTTTTCTCTGAGGATGCGGGAAAATCAGAAGGCAAAACAGGAGAAACTGGATGATGAGGAGGAGGATAAGGCAAAAAGAACACTCAGAGAAATTTCTTCTTATGTCTGAAGACTATTTCTTAACAAAAAGGGAATTTCCTTTTTAAATTTATGATTATTAGAAATTTCACTTGTCTCAAAATGAATCATTTTATAGCAAACACTTAAAACAAATTTTTCTCTGAGTGAAGGAGCAGGAAAAGGAAAAGCAGAAAATGGAGCATGCAGGAAAGGGAGGAGGAAAAGGAAAAAAGGAGGATGATGAGAAGGAAAATGACGGAGAGGAGGAGGCAGAAACTCAGAGAAATTTATTCTTGTTTCAGAAGGATGATTTTTGATACAAAAGAATTTTCCTGTTTGAAATTTAAGATTAATAGGAATTTCATTTGTATCAAAATGAATCATTTTGCAGCAAACATTCAAGACAACTTTTTCTCTGAGTGAAGGAGCAGGGACCGAAGTAGCAGAAAATGGAGCATGCAGGAAAAGGAGGAGGAGGAGAAGGAAAAAAGGAGGATGATGAGGAGGAAAATGACGGAGAGGAGGAGGTAGAAACTCATAGAAATTTATTCTTGTTTCAGGAGGATGCTTTTCGATACAAAGGATATTTCGTGTTTGAAATTCAAGATTAATAGGGATTTCACTCATCTCAAAATCAATTATTTTGCAGTAAATATTCAAAACAACTTTTTTCTCTGAAGATGCAGGAAAAGCAGAAGGCGAAAAAGAAGGAGCAGGATGATGAGGAGGAGGAAAATGAGGGAGAGGATAAGGAGGAGGAAAAAAGTGCACTCAGAGAAATTTCTCCTTGTGGTTGAAGGATGATTCTCGACAGAAAGGGAATTTCCTTTTTAAATTCAAGATTAATAGGAATTTAACTTGTGTCTTAAAATCATTTTGAAGCAAGCATTCAAGACAACTTTTTCTCCAAAGGAAGGAGCAGGGAATGGAGGAGCAGGAACTAGAGGATGTAGGAAAAGGAGAAGGAGAAGAAGAACGAAAATGAGGAGGAGGAAAAAAGTGAAAGGAGGAGGAGGAAGAAAAGGACACTCAGAGAAATTTCTTCTTTTGTCTGAAGATTGTTTCTCGACAAGAAAAGGAATTTCATTTTTACATTAAGATAGAAATAGAACAGAAATTTCACTTGTCCCAAAATGAATCATTTTGCAGCAAACAATCAAGAAAACTTCTTCTCTGAGTGAAGGAGCAGGAAAAGGAAAAGCAGAAAATGGAGCATGCAGGAAAGGGAGGAGGAAAAGAAAAAAAAGGAGGATGATGAGGAGGAAAATGACGGAGAGGAGGAGGCAGAAACTCAGACAAATTTATTCTTGTTTCAGAAGGATGATTTTTGATACAAAAGAATTTTCCTGTTTGAAATTGAAGAATAATAGGGATTTCACTTGTATCAAAATGAATCATTTTGCAGCAAACATACAAGGCAACTTTGTTCTCTGAGGATGCAGGAAAAACAGGAGGCTAAAAAGGAGAAGCACGATGACTAGGAGGAGGAGAATGACGGAGAGGATAAGGAGGAGGAAAAAAGTACACTCAGAGAAATTTCTCCTCGTGGCTGAAGGATGCTTCTCGACAGAAAGAAAATTTCTTTTTAATATTAAGATTAATAGGAATTTCACTTGTCCTAAAATCAATCATTTTGCAGCAAACAAAAAAAGGCAAGAAGGAGAAGAAAAAGATTGAGTAGGAGAAAATAGAGGAAAGGAGGAGGAGGAAAAGAACAATCAGAAAAATTTCTTTTTTGAATTTAAGATTAAGAGGATATTCACTTTTCTGAAAATAAATCATTTTGCAGCTACCATTTAAGAAAAATTTTTCTCTGAGGATACAGGAAAGGAGGAGAAGGAGGAGGAGAAGGAGAAAAAAGAGGAGGAAACGAGGAAGAGGAGGCAGATGAAGAAACTCAAAAAATGTTGTTCTTGTGTCAGAAGGATGCTTCCCGACACAAATGGGATGTCCTTTTTTAAATTTAAGATTAATAGGAGTTTCACTTGTCTAAAAATAAATCATTTTGCAGTAATCATTCAAGACAACTTTTTCTCTGAGGGAAGGAGCAGGAAATGGAGCATGCAGAAAATGGAGGAGGATGAGGAGGAAAAATTCGGATACGAGGAGGAGGATGAGGAGGAAAAATTCGGAGAGGAGGAGGGGGAGGAGGAGGAAGAGAGAGGGGATGAGTAGGAGGAAAATGACACTTAAAGAAATTTCTTCTTGTGCCTGACGGATTCTTCTCGACACAAAGAGAATTTATTATTAAATTTAAAATTAAAAGGAATTTCCCCTGTCTCAAAATAAATCATTTTGCAGCAAACATTCAACGCACCTTTTTCTCTGAATGGAGGAGTAGGGAAAGGAGGAGGAGAAGGAAAATAAGGAGGAGGAGGAGGAAATGGAAGAGAAGCAGGATGAGGAGGGGAGTGGTGAGAAGGAAAAGAAGCTTAGAGAAATTTCTTCCTGTGCTTAAAGAATGCTTCTCGCCACAAAGGGAATTTCCTCTGGAATTTAAGATTAAAAGGAGTTTAACTTGTCTCAAAATAAATTTTTTTATAGCAAACATTCAGGACAAGTTTTTTTGTGAGTGAAGGATTAGGAAAAGGATGCAGGAAAAATAGAAAGCAGCGAAGGTTGAGAAGGAGGAGAAGGAGGAAGTAGATGAGGAGGAGGGGGAGCAGGAGATGGAGGAGGAGTAGGAGGAGGAAAAGTAAGAGAATGACTCTCTGGGAAATTGCTTCTCGTATCTGAAGAATGCTTCTCGCCATAAAGGAAGTTTCCTCTTGAATTTGAAATTAAAAGGATTTCAACTTGTCTCAAAATTAAATTTGACTTTTTTTGGAAAATTAATATTCATTCAATCGACTCTTAGTAGTGAATTTATTAGAATAAAAAATTCCAACTCTGATTATCAACTTATAAACAAATTTTATAGCTTTATAACATGTTTTGACAATAATAAAAATTAACTAATTAAATTAACTAATTAAATTAACTAATAATTAAAATTATTATGCGTTAATCAATAAGTTATCGAAATTCCTATTTATTTGCCAAAGCCTTTCTCCTATTCTTCTTTTACCCTCTTTTTCTTTTTTTCTATTTAAATTCTTTTTTTTTTGACAAAAATTTTTATATTTTGTTAAAAACTAACTTTATTATTACCAATTCTACTGTTTTATAGAAACTTCGCCGTCTTGGCTTGGAAATTCAATTTTCAATTTCCTTTAATTTTCAACATTTTAAAATTTAAGAAAAAAACGAATGTTTTAATAAAAACAATTGTTAACAATTTTGCATTTAAATAATTTTAGATAAAAATATATTAAAGAAAAGTTTTCATGTTGCCTAAAGAAAATTTTAAAATTTTAAATATTAAATATAAATTTTAAATATTATCATAAAATAGGATTAATTGATCAAAATTCAAAAATTGATTTCGAAAACTAAAATCTTCTGCGATATTTATTTAATCGTAACTTTATTTAATACATACCAAATAACTTTTTCTTTTTCTTGCCTTATAAAATTTTGAAATCCGAGGTTAGGAATACTAGCAATTTTTTTTTAATTTGACAGCACTGGCAACTCTAAAAATTAGACCTTCAACTTTGATAATTAATTGGTAAACGTATTTCGTAATTAAATAATTATCTAAATAAAAAAATTGAGAAAAACCTTAATTAATAACATGCTGAACTATATTTATTACAAAATTTTATTTAAATAACAGTAAATTTCCTATCATTAAAAATATAAACAATTTAAAAAGTCATTATTTAACCAATTTTTAAACAATAATTTCAGAATATTTTTGATATAAATAATTATTAATCAATAATTTCGAATTAAAAACATTTAAAATTAAACAATTTTAGATTAGGCAACATTTTGAAAAATTACAATATTTCGAATGGACTCTTCCGGGCGCTCGGTTATTAAAAAATATTTATACTTAAACTTTTCAAAATTTCAAAAACACTTCAGGAGAATTTAAAATGTTTAAAAATTAAAACTTTTAAATTTTCTAATTATAAATATAAAAATTCAAAACTTTCAGTTTTATTTCAAAAGTTTTAAAGGCATGAAAGGGGTAAATTTAAAATTCAGCGCTCAATATATATTTTATTGATTTTTTGAAATTCTTTGAAGAAATAATATTGTTCAATTTTAAATCACTCAGTTTTTAAATGTTCAACTAAAAATCAGACAAGTTTTTCTAATAAATCAATTTTAAAGTTTTATTTATAACACTATTATTTATAAAAAAATATATATTATTTGTAATATTGAAGTAAAATTGTTTAATTACTAATTAAACAATCAACTAAAAAATAATTTTTAAATTTTAAAACAAATATTTTCGAATCCAAATGATCTTTTTTTCTAAAAAATGTGATTTCTCTATAAAAATATTGTCAATTACACCGTATAAAATTAAGAATTTAAAATATAATTTTTTTAATCTAAACCGAAAAATTAATGACTTAAAAAAATCAACAACGAAACATTTTTACAAGGGGACAAATTTTTAAGTTGAAAATATTTTTATAAAATTTCAATCTAAAATATTATTAATTATATTTAATATTTTTCTGCAAATATTGAACAAAAATCAGATTGTTGTCATAATATTTATTATTTTCCTCTAAGCAATTATTTTTCCTTAAATTTATCAACTACCTGTCATATCAGTTTTATAGTAATAACAGTGTATTAAATTTATATAAAAACTGATTTTTTATTTCCTAGCCAGAAAAATATAGAAATTTAATCATCCATTTTTGAAGAAATTTTTAAATAATAAGTTTGAAAAATCTTTTAAACATTAATTAATAATTTCTAATTGAAAGTGTGGGAAATTTACAAAAAAATATATTGAACGGTTTTTAATTTAAAACGTTCCGAATAAAATAATTAAAGATTAGGTGAAATTTAAAAATTGGATTATTTTTTAATGAAGCGTTAAAAATCTAAAAAATTTATTTTAAATTAAAAAAATATGGAAATTTAATGACTTTAGATTAGAATTTCCAAAACAGGACCATTTCATATCAATAATTTATCATTTAAAATTTTTAAGTTTAAATAATTTTTACTTTCAAGGAATTTAATATTTTACAATTTAAAATTTGAAATTGAATTAAATTTTTCAAAATCAAATGTATAGAAGTTCTAGAATTTTGAATTTTTATTGCATAAAAAAGAAATCATTAAAAATTAAAATTGATTAGAAATTTTTTTCTAAGGTCAAAAAATAAATTCACCCTCCTTTTCAGCATTCAATAAAAAAAATAATAATAAACCTTTTGAATTAAATTATTGTGAAAAGAAAACTTTTATAATAAAAAGTGATTATCGAGGATATGATATTAAACATTTTCCTATTTTATGCCTTTAAATTTAAAATAAATAAATAAATAATAAATAAATAAATAAAATTTAAAAAAATTTAAATATGGTAAATTATACCATGAAAATTGAAACTTATTAATGGGAAAAACTAAAAACTGAGCCTTTAACGTTAAAAAAATTAAAAATATTTTTTAATTACTGAGATATTAATTTCAGATACTTCAAATTTTACCATTTTCATTTTTAGCTTCTCAATTCAAAATCTTCAATTATTTAACACCTAGTTTGAAATTATTTTGAATTTAATTTTGAATAATTTTGAATTCAAAATTATGAGTAATAAAAATTTATAAATAAACGAATTCTTGAAATTTTTTACATCATAGGCTAACCAATAATATTTTGTAGAAATTACAAATTTTTAATACTAATCCTGAAAATTTAAAAAAAATGCAACCAGGAAAAGCATATTGTGGTCATAATATTTATTATTTTTTTCTAACATTTTTTTCCTTGAATGTATCATTAGGGTGATTCATGGTGGCTTTGGTTTTTAATCAGCTTCTTAGTTTGTTTGTGAAACTTGCAAAACATGAAAAAACAATGATATTAAAAAACAAAAGTTAAAAAAAAGTTGAGGGACGACTGAAAAATTTCGAAAAATGAAATTCCTGACACTGCGCAACTTCCGAATTAGAAAATTTTAGATTCATAAAATTCCCAAATAAAAAAATTTTCGAATTGTATGATTCATATTAAATTCATTAAAAATACATTATTGAACTATTTTTTTATAAGAAAAAATATTCTCAGTGTTTGAAGTTTCCAAAATTATTGTTTGAATTCAAAATTAAAATAACTGAATCAATATATTTCTGGATGAAATTTTATTTCAATTACTTTCATTTTAAATTCAAAAAATAATTTCAGAAACTTTAAACATTAAAATAATTTTTTTAATAAAAATATTTGATTACTGTATTTTAAATTTTTAATATTATTAGCAAAAATGTTAATTATTTAAATTCGGAAGTTTTCTAGTTGGGATATTTTATTATTCGGCAATTTTTTGTCAACAATTTTAATATTCCGGATTGCTATAATGCAGGATGATTGAATTTTACGTACAAAAATCTAATGGTGTTATACTTTTTTATGGGATACTTAATTTGTTTAAAAAACTAGCAGAAAATTAAAAACTAATTATATTTAAAAAAAAAAATGGTTTTAGACAAAAGAAGAAGCGGCCATTAATATTTGGGAGACGAATTTAAAGGTTTTTTAAAAATATTTTTGATTTGACATTTGTATGTGAAAATTTGAAATACAATTATAGAAAAAAAATACAAATTTTAATTTACTATTAAATTTTTTAACTTTAAAAATTTACTCATTATAAAAAAATGTTTAAATAATATGAAAACATTGCTATTTTACATTCAAATTATTTTAAAAATTTTAATTGAATTATTTACAAGGTTGTAATATAAAAGGGGATAACTTTATACACATGCAAAAGTAATATATACGTTTTTAAAACAATGAAAAAAAAACAATAAAAAATTAATTTTTAATTTTATACTAAATAAAAAATTTCCTAAAAAGAAAAGTATTATTTTTTTAAACAAAAATAAGAAAGAGGAAAGAAAAATGTAAAGTCAGCCAATCAAACCCCCTTTCTTCTCTTTTTTCTTTCGTTTTTTTTATTTTATTGTTATCAAATCGAAATTAAACAAAAATTGTAAAAAAAAAAATCACTAACGTTTCAGCTTTTTTATTGTCATTTGATAATAATAAAAATAAAAAAGACGAAGGAAATGAAAAAGAGAATTTGAAAAAAAATAATGGCAGTTTCGTTGCTGTTCCTGCCTGCTCAAATAATTCCTGCATTGATAAGAGTGTTATCCGACTGCCAAAACGTTAGTGATTATTTTGTTACAAATGTATTTTATTGTGATTTGATAATAATAAAAATAAAAGAGACGCAAAAAATAAAAAAGGAAGGGTTTTGGAAAAAATTGTGGTTTCGTTGTTGTTCCTGCCTGCTCAAATATTTCTTGCCTTGCTAAGGGTGCTGTCTGAGTGCTAATACGTTAGTGGTTTTTTATAGATGTTTTCTATTGTTATTTGATATTAAAAAAAAAAAAGACGAAAGAAATAAGAAAGAGAATAGAAAAGAGGATTTGACTAAAATAATGGTAGCTTCGTTCCTGTTCCTGTCTGCACAAATAATAATTCTTGCCTTAATAAGGGAGCTGTCTGCGTGCCAAAACGTTAGTTATTAATTTTTACAAATGTTTTTATTGTGATTTTATAATAATAAAAATAAAAGAGAAAAAAAAAGAAAAAAAAGAAGGGGCTTTGGAAAAAATGTGGTTTCGTTGCCTGTTCCTGCTTGTTTAAATATTTCTTGCCCTGCTAAGGATGCTACATGAGTAGCGATTCGTTAATGATTATTTTTTACAGGTGTTTTTTATTGTTATTTGATATCATTAAAAATAAAAACAGACGAAAGAAATAAAAAAGAGAATAGAAAATAGGATTTGACAAAAATAATATTAGTTTCGTTGCTGTTCCTGCCTGCTCAAATATTTCTTGCATTGATAAGAGTGCTGCGTGACTGCCAAAATGTTAGTGATTATTTTTTACAAATGTCTTTTATTGTGTTTTGATAATAATAAAAATAAAAAAGGCGCAAGAAATAAAAAAGAGAATGAGGAGTTTTAGAACAAATAAAAAAACAAAACAAAAATTAAAAAAAACGAAAGAAATAATAAAGAAAAGGAGGGGATTTGAAAAAAATTGTGGTTTCGTTGCTGTTCCTACCTGCTTAAATAATTCTTGCCATCAGAAGGGTGCTTTGTAAGTGCCGAAACGTTGGTGATTATTTTTTATAAATTTTTTAAAATTGTAATTTGATAATAATAAAAATAAAAAACGTGAATGAATTAGAAAAATAAAGGGGATTTGATTAACTGGTTTCTCATTTCTCTATCCTCTTTTTTCTTTTCTTTTTTAGGTGGTCCAAATTTCTGCACATTGACTTGATTATCGGACTTCGAATAGGATTTTAAATTTCTCAAATTCTTTTTTTTCTATTTGTCAACCTGATATTAATGAATGATTTAAGGCTCTATTAAAATTGTTTAAAAATTATATTTCAAGCAGTTACAAAAATTAAGTATTCTTTTGAAATTATATCTTTCTACCATTTTTTTAAAGAAAAAAGTATAGAAATCCAGCATTTTTGAACTAACTTGACAAAAATAATGGTAGTTTCGTTGCTGTTCTTGCCTGCTCAAATAATTCTTGCCTTGATAAGGGTGCTGTATGAGTGCCAATACGTTGGTGATTATTTAAAAAAATGTCTTTTATTGTGATTTGATAATAATAAAAATATAAAAAAATAAAAAACAGAAGGAGGGGTTTTGGTAAAAATTGCAGTTTCGTTGTTGCTCCTACGTGCTCAATTAATTCTTGCCTTGATAAGGGTACTGTATGACTGCCAAAACGTTAGTGATTATTTAAAAAAATGTCTTTTATTGTGATATGATCATAAAAAAAGTAAAAAAGATAACAAAAAATAAAAAAGGAAGGGTTTTGGAAAAAATTGTGGTTTCGTTGTTGTTCCTGGCTGCTCAAATATTTCTTGCCTTGATAAGGTTGCTTTATGAGTGTCAAAACGTTGGTAATTATTTTTTATACATGATTTTTATTTTTATTTGATAATAATACAAATGAGAAAGGCGAAAGAAATAAAAAAGAGGATTTAACCAAAATAATGGTAGTTTCGTTACTGCTCCTCTCTGCTCAAATAATTCTTGCCTTGATAAGGGTGCTGTACGAGAGCCAAAACTTTAGTGATAATTCTTTAAAAATATCTTTTATTGTGATGTGATAAAAATAAAAATAAAAAAGACGTAAGAAATAAAAAAGAGAAGCAGGGGTTTTGTAACAAATAAAAAAAAATTTTAATAAAAAAGATGTAAGAAATAAAAAAGAGAAGAACGGGATTTGGAAAAAATCGTGGTTTCGTTTCTGTCCCTGCCTGCCTTAATAATTCTTGCCTTCACTGTGTGACAGCCGAAACGTTGTTAATTATTTTTTATAAGTGTTTTTTTTGTGATTTGATATTAATAAAAATAAAAAAGAGAACAGAAAAGAGGATTTAACCAAAATTATAGTAGGTTCGTTGCTGTGTTGAATGCTCAAATAATTCTTGCATTGATAAGGGTGCTGTATGACTGCCAAAACGTTAGTGATTATTAAAAAAAAATGTCTTTTATTGTGATTTGATATTAACAAAAATAAAATAAGAAAAACGAAGGAAGCGTTTTGGAAAAAATTTTGGTTTTGTTGGTGTTCCTGCCTGCTCAAATATTTCTTGCCTTGCTAATTGTGCTGCATGAGTTCCGATACGTTGGTGATTATTTTTTACAGATGTTTTTTTTTAAATTTAATATCAATAAAAAACGAAATAAATAAAAAAGAGGATTTAACCAAAATAATGGTTGTTTCGTTGCTGTTCTTGCCTGCTCAAATAATTCTTGCCTTGATAAGGGTGCTGTATGACTGCCAAATCGTTAGTGATTATTTTAACAAAATGTCTTTTATTATGATTTGATAATAATAAAAATAAAAAAGACAAACAAAAATAAAAAAGAGAAGGAAGCGTTTTGTACAAAATTGTGATTTCGTTGTTGTTTCTGTTGCTCAAATATTTATTGTCTTGCTAAGGGTGCTGTATGAGTGTCGATACGTTGGTGATTATTTTTACAGGTGCTTTTTATTGTTATTTGGTATTAATAAAAGGTAAAGACGAAAGAAATAAAAAAGAGAATAGAAAAAAGGATTTGACAAAAATAATGTTAGTTTCGTTGCTGTTCCTGCCTGCTCAAATAATTCTTGCCTTGATAAGTGTGCTATAGGACTGCCAAAACGTTAGTGATTATTCTTTAAAAATGTCTTTTATTGTGATTTCATAATAATAAAAATAAAAGAGACGCAAGCAATAAAAAAGAGAAGGAGGGGTTTTGCAAAAAATTGTGGTTTCCTTGCTGTTCCTGCTTGCTTAAATATTTCTTGCCCTGCTAAGGGTGCTACATGAGTAGCGATTCGTTAATGATTATTTTTTACAGGTGTTTTTTATTTTTATTTGATTATCAGGAAAATAAAAAATACGAGTGAAATAAAAAAGAGAATAGAAAAGAGAATTTGACAAAAGTCATGGTAGTTTCGTTGCTGTTCGTGCCTGCTCAAACAATTCTGACCTTGATAAGGGTGCTGTATGAGAGCCTAACCTTTAGTGATTATTTTTTATAATTGTCTTTTATTGTGATTTGATAATAATAAAAATAAAAAAAGAATAAAAAGACAAGGAGGGCTTTTTGGAAAAGATTGTCGTTTCGTTGTTGTTCCTACTTGCTCAAATATTTCTTGCCTTGTTAAAGGTGGTGTATGAGTGCCAATACGTTGGTGATTATTTTTACGGGTGCTTTTTATTGTTATTTAATATTAATAAAAATAAAAAAGACGCAAGAAATAAAAAAGAGAATAGAAAAGAGGATTTAACCAAAATAATTATAGTTTCGTTGCTGCTCTTGCCTGCTCAAATAATTCTTGCGTTGATAAGGGTGTATGAGTGCCAAAACGTTAGAGATTAAAACGTTAGAAATAAAAAAATGAAGGAGGGGTTTTGGAACAAATTAAAAAATAAAAAAAATTAAAGAGACGAAAGAAATGAAAAAGAGAAGGAGGCGATTTGGAATTGCTGAAATGTTCTTGATTATTTTTTATAAATGTCTTTTATTGTGTTTTGATAATAATAAAAATAAAAAAGGCACAATAAATAAAAATTGGATGAGGAGTTTTTGAACAAATAAAAAAATAAAAAGACGCAAGAAATAAAAAAAAAGAAGGTGGGGTTTGGAAAAAATTGTGGTTTCGTTGTTGTTCCTGCCTGCTAAAATATTTTTTGCCTTCCTAAGCGTGTTGTATGAATTTCAATACGTTGGTAATTATTTGTTACAGATGCTTTTCATTGATATTTGATATTAATAAAAATAAAAAAGACAAAAAAAATAAAAAAGAGAATAGAAAAGAGGATTTGACCAAAATAATGGTAGTTTCGTTGCTGTTCCTGCCAGCTCAAATAATTATTGCGTTGATAAGGGTGCATGACTGCCAAAACGTTAGCGATTATTTTTTACAAATGTTTTTAACTGTGATTTGATATTATTAAAAATAAAAAAGGCGCAAGAAATAAAAAAGAGAAGGAGGGGTTTTGGAACAAATTAAAAAATAAAAAAAATTAAAGAGACGAAAGAAATGAAAAAGAGAAGGAGGCGATTTGGAAAAAATCGTGGTTTCGTTGCTGTTCCTGCCTGCTCAAATAATTCTTGCCTTGATAAGGGTGCTGTATGACTGCCAAAACGTTAGTAATTATTTGTTTGCCTTTTATTGTGATTTGATAATAATAACAATAAAAAATACGCAAGAAATAAAAAAAGAAGGTGGAGTTTTGGAAAAAATTGTGGTTTCGTTGTTGTTCTTGCCTGCTCATATAATTTTTGCCTTCAGAAGGGTTCTTTGTAAGTGCCGAAACGTTGGTGAATGAATAAGAAAAATAAAGGGGATTGGATTGGCTGGCTGCTCATTTCTCTATCCTCTTTTTTCTTTTCTTTTTTTTTTTTTTTATTTGCAATAGGAACACTTTATGTTGATGGTCCAAATTTGGTCGTGGACTTCTTGGTTTTATTTTCAGGAATTCTGCACATTGCTTTGATTATCCGACTTCTAATAGGATTTTAAGTTTCTCAAATTTTTTTCTATTTGTCAACCTAATATTAATAGATATTAAAAGGCTCTATTAAATTGTTTTAAAAATTACCTTTCAAGTCTTAAAAAAATTAATTATTCTATCGAAATTATATCTTTCTATCATTTTTTTCAAGAAAAAAGTTTAAAAATCCATCACTTTTGATCTGACTTTATCTTTCTCATCATAAAAAGGACTTTTGAATTGCGAAACTTACACGTGATCGGGAGGTGAAAATGAAAACTAGAGGTCATTGCATCTTCACGTCCTCTCAAGCCTTTCAGTTGTAAATCGACTTGACCTTGTAGATGGCAACAAGATTGATACTTACTCTGTAAATAGTAAACACATATCCACCGAGAAATTTATTCTGGAAGTCACTTACACGGTTCCTATTAGTGAATTAATTTTGGCTTGGGGAACTGACTTTCCTCTATCTATAGTATAGTAAACATGATTTATAATATCTAGTCGATTTCAAAATGTAGATTAAATAAATTATTTTAATTTTTATCAAAAATATTTTGTTAATAATTAATAAGAGAAAATTCGAGGTGAAATTTAGAATCGGAAAGTTGGACCTGAAATTGCACTTGCTTGCACTAAGAATGGAGAAGTTTGTAGCTACGTGTTAATTCTCTAGCTGACCTAATTTCCCCCTCTCTTAAAACATGCGTAAGATATTGTACACTACGACCGGAAATTGCCGGCATGGCTAACGCGTGTGCTATAAAAAATAACGGGATGATTCGAAATTCCGCAAAATCTATAAATTGGGCCCGGAAAAATTACGGGATAATCAAATTTTTTAAAAATAAAATTCCTGAATTGGGGAATTCCCGAATATTTATTTAAACTTCCGGGTATATTTTCGTAAAGGTGGAGGTTCTTTTCGATCCTAGTTAAATTCACTAAAAAATTTTTTTGGCGAAGATGAATATATATTAAGTTATTAATAATTTTTACTTTTTTTTGTCAAAATATCGAAAAATATTGATTTTGGATATAAACTTGGTGCATAAAATTTGTAGATCTCGTAAAAACACATATCTTTTGTGTTTAAACTTTTTTTCTAAACTTAATATTTTTCGAGAAAAATGAATTTTCAAAAAAAAAATAGTTAAAAAAACAGAATAATAATTTTTTTGAAGAATTCAATTTCCTATTGAGAATTTTTATTCTTCTGCATAAATATAATTCAAACTCAGAATTAGTTAAAAATTCTTTAATCAAATCCGGAATTTTAATACTCTTCGAAAATTTTTCGTTTCACCTGAGAATTAGAATTTTTTTCGATAGGGAAAATCTTCATCAAGAATTGGTATACTAAAAATATTTTTTATACGGGACTGACAGATAACTTTTTGTAGATACCGGCAAGAAACTTTTTCTCCGGCACGACCTTTCTTAGAAAATATATTCTTAATTGAAGTCCTAAGATGGCTAGTTTTAAGTCTAATGGTAGCTAGTTTTAAGTCTTATCTTGGGCTTCTTTTAAGCTGAACTGAAATTCTTTCTATCACACCTTAAAACAAGTCCACTTTTAGGTTTATAATTAAGCTTTTTTTCTGTGCAATTTATTGCGCATAGTAAAATCTACCTCGCAAAAATTTAAATTTATATTTTCAAAAGTATTACATAATTTTCTAGATTCTAAATAAAATTTATTTATTTTAGATTTTTCTTATGAATAAACTAGTTATTCGTAGGTCTGCTTCTCACTTCCTGTAAAATTCTGTGCAATTCATCTCTATTGACATGACGAATCCATCCGTCATTTTGACGTACTATAACAGTTTGGAAATTAAATAAAACTGGATGAAAAATTTGATCAACTCCTATTGTTCCAACAATGTAACCATTTCTTATTATTCTTTCACCAGGAGAATATTCCAATCGTGGTTCGACAACCCTGTAGATCTGAGAACTTAATTCTATGAAAAAAACAATTAAAATGTATAAATTTTCATTTAAAATTTAAATTTTTCACACTTGGCTAACAGCCAAATGCTATTTAATTGAAATTATTGGTATTTCATTCGGAACCTCTATTCCATACCGCTCCACATCACGTTTAGGCGTTACATCGCCTAAACTTGATGTGGAGCGGTATACCGCCTAAATGTCATGTGAAGCGGTAGACCGCCTGAAAGTCATGTAGAGCGATAAACCGTATGAACCCGATGTGGAGCGGTACATCGTCTAAACTTGGTGTGGAGCAGTATATTGCCTAAACGTGATGTGTAGCGGTAAACCCTCTGAATGAGATGTGGAGCGGTCAACCGACTGAATGTGATGTGGAGCGGTGAACCGACTAAAGTCCATGTGGAGCGGTACATCGCCTAAACGTGATGTGAAGCGGTACATCGCCTAAACGCATTGCGGAGCAGTACATCGTATAAACGTGATGTGAAGTGCTACATCGCCTAAACATCATGTGGAACCGTATACCGCCTAAATGTGATGTGGAGCGGTATACCGCCTAAATGAGATATGAACTGATAGCCCGCCTGAAACTCATGTAGAGCGATAAGCCGTATGAACCCGATGTGGAGCGGTACATCGCCTAAACTTGATGTGGAGCGGTATATTGCCTAAATGTAATGTGGAGCGGTATACCGCCTGAACGTGATGTAGGGCGGTATACCGTCTGAACGTATTGTGGAGCGTTCAACATACTGAACCCCATGCGGAGCGGTAAACCGCCTAAACTTGATGTGGAGCGGTGTATTGCCTAAACGTGATGTGGAGCGGTATACCGCCTAACCGTGATGTAGAGCGGTAAATCGCTTAATCGTGATGTGGAAATATAAACCCTCTGGACCCGATGTGGAGCGGTACAGCGGCTAAACGTGATGTGGAGCGGTGTGGAATAAACGCATCGAAATGTATACCAGTTGAACTTTTAAGCAAAAGTGACAAATTTTCAAAAAAGTAGTTGAACTTTTAACTAAATAAATAAATTTTAAAGCCAAAACAACTAATTTTTGCATAGATTCTGGAATTTTTATTTTAAAAAACGTTCTTTCTAAAGTAGAAAAATGAATTTTCAATCAAGAGAGATGAATTTTCTACTATAAAAGATGAAGTTTCAACCAAAAATAGCTAAAAATTTTCAAAACAATCGAATTTTCCTCCTAAAAAGATAAATTTTCAACCAAATTGTTTTTCAAACAAAAAGAAATCAAATTCAACCAAAAACAAGCTTTAACATCCAAATAGTTTCATTTTCAAGAAATGATTTTCTACCATGAAAAAATCATTTGTAATCCAAAAGGACAAATATTTTACCAAATTACGATTTTTCAACTAAATAGTAAAATTATCAACCAAAAAATATATGTTTTGAACCAGAAATTAAATATTTATATTTTTGTTCTAAAAAATTAATTTTCAACAACATAAGTTAACCCACAACCAACAAAATTAATTTCCTACTAAATAGTTAAATTATTAATTTATAAAGAATATATTTTCAACAAAAAATAGAATAGTTATTTTCTCAGCTAAAAAAATTAATTTTGAACAAAATAATTTAACTTTCAACCAAGTAGTTGAATTTTCAATACAAAACATGCATTTTTAACAAAATAGTTGAATTTTTAATTAGAACTATAAGTTTTAGAAAAAGTTAAAATTTTAACCAAGTAATTAATTTTTTAACAAATTGTTTAACTTATGAGTCAAAATGACGAATTTTGTATCAGAAAATATAATTTTTAAAGAAATAAGTGAATTTATAATTAAATAGTTTTATTTTCAACTACAAGAGATAAATTTTCATTTAAAAATATTAATTTTCAAACAAAAATAGAATAGTTAGATTTTAAGTTAAGAAAAAAAAAGTTCTCAACAACAAAAAAACGAATTTTTAACAAAATAGATAAACTTAAAACCGAAGAGATGAATCTAAAAATAAAATAGAAAATCTTTTAAGAAAATCATTTTTTAACCATGATGAGAACAATCTTTGTATCAATGAAAAAAAAATTTGTTCAAATTTATATAATTGAATCAAAAGATTTTTTTTCCTTAGTTAAAAAAAGGTTTATTTAATTTTAATAAATGCATTTCTTTAAAATCTATTTATTCCAATTCATAAAAAATATTTATTTGATACAAGACTACAAAGTGCCGCTGGTGTCAATGTAAAAAAAAATTACCTAATTTAAACAAGACATTTATTAAAACGATCGAAAAATTTATTTGAACCAAACAAATAAGGACAAACAAAAAATTTATTCAAATCAAACAAACATTTGTTTGACTCTATATCAAAGAAATAATTTATTTGATTCAAACAAAGTTTCTTTGTTTCAAACAAACATTTTTCGAAGTGCAAAGAGTTCCACATTTAACAAAAAATTGAATTTTTAATCAAAAACATAATTTTTGATTAAGAAGACGAATTCTCAACAAAATAGATAGATTTTTAATTAAATAATTAAATTTTCAATAAAAAATATCAACATTAAACCAAAAATAAAATTTGCATTTTTCAATTGAATAAATAAAAATTTCTAACAAAAAAACAACTAATTTTAAAAATAGTTATAAATTTTTAAGCAACGAAATAAATTTTTCTACCAAATAGATGAATTTTCAACAAGAAAAGATCAATTTTATATTAAAAATATGAATTTCTAACCAAAAATAGAATGGTTACATTTTCAGTTAAAAAACTACTTCTCAACGAAAAAAATACGAATTTTCAACAAATTATATAAACTTACAATAAAAGAGATGAATTTTTAATTAAAATAACGAAAAAAAAAACATTCAGCAAAAGATTTCAACATTTAATTGAAGAGTTGAATTTTCGATCAAAGGCATAATTTTTTGATCAAGTAATTTCAATCAAATAATTGAATTTTTACCAAAAATTTAGCGAAACGAGAAATGACTGATAA
Organism: Druon quercuslanigerum; assembly: GCA_010014905.2. Classification (NCBI taxonomy): domain Eukaryota; kingdom Metazoa; phylum Arthropoda; class Insecta; order Hymenoptera; family Cynipidae; genus Druon; species Druon quercuslanigerum. Next base: position 21,023 of record JAAAKG020085065.1, on the reverse strand, counting down.
TTTTTTTCGCGACTAAAATGGTCACCCTGATTATGGAAAATTTTAATGCATTAAACAATTTTTAATAAAGTTTAAATGATTTCAAACGTTGAAAAATTTTCAAGGATTTCAGACAATTTCACCCGAATTCAAGGATTTTCGACAAAAAAGTTGTTTAAACATTTTATTATTCTTTTTAACTGTCTTCTCTTAGATAAATTTTAGAAATTTAAGGTTTTTTCTGATATGTTTAACTTTTCTTTTAATTTTTAGTTATAGAAAAAAAAAGAAATAAAAATTAGAAAGAATCATATTATAAAAAATTTATTTCTTTTTTTGAATTTACATACCATAATAAATTGTTTAAATAATTATTTGTATTACCTTTAATTATTTATTACCTTACTATGTAAAAACTGGACAACAATTTTAAGAATTCAGAAAAAACTGAAACATTTTAGTAAGTATCTAATAAAAGATATTTATAAACAACAGTAAATTGTTTAAACAAATACGTTTGTTAACTTTCATTATTTATTACTTCACTAAGTAAAAAGGGAGTGAAAAGTTTAAATTTTCGAAAGTCCCAGCAACTATCTAGCACAAATAATGAAGAAGATAGTTATAAACAATTAAAATTAGTTTAAATAATTCTTTTTGCTTAATTAAATTAATGATTAAGTCAATACAACTGAAAAGTGGACAAATAATTCGAAATTTCAGAAAAAACGAAACTTTCTAACGTTATGAACATTTAATATCATAAACAATAATATTATATTGTTTAAACAATCAATTTTGTTTTTTACAATTAATTATTTAACTCACTTTAATTGAAAATTGGACAAAAAGTGTCAAGTTTTCAAAAAGAACTGCAATTTTTAAACATTATTCTAAAAGAATATTGTAAACAATAAAAAATAAATTATTTAAACAATTATGTTTGTTAGCATTCTTTATTACCTCACTCTAATTGAAAACTGGACAAAAAGCGGAACTTTTTTTTTAAACAATAATATTTTATGTATTGAAAACAATTCGCGAATAAAATATCGAAAAAAATCATAATTCGCGCCACAAAATCGCAAAACCCCTTTTTAGGGTTTTTTAAAATGAAATCTAATACAATTTTGCAACAAACTGTCATTACCGATTTTAAGTTTTTTATTTTTTTATTTTTAATAACAAAATTAACAAAATAAAATTTTGACTTTTGAAGTTTACCGGTTAACAATTTTTTTTTTGAGTTAATCATAAAAGCCAACTATCCAAAATAAGATGTGCAATTGCAATGCAAATGTTAAAAAATCTATTTAATTTTTTATAAACAAATAAGTAAATGAAAATGGTTTCGTAGGGATTGTTGGCGCTTCGTCACTTGACTTGTACTTAATTTGAACAATTTATCAACAAAAACAATTTTTTAGTTGAATTACTAAAAGTTAATAAATAATTTTTTATTTTTAAAGTAATTTTCATAAACAAATATCCATATCAAGTATTTTTTATGGAATAAATAACGTTTTTTTTCTGTGAAAGCGATCACATAATACTTGAAAACAAAACGTAAATATAATATTTGGCCACCAAATAAAAATTAATAATTATTTATACTACCTTAATTAACAAATGCACTATTTGGCTATTTCTGGCGGTTTAAACTTAATTTTTTCGATGCATTTTACCGTAAATAAGTAAATTCTACATTTTTAAGAAAATTTTGATGACGGTAAAAAACTTAATAGTATAAATAACAATTGTTTAAACATTTTTGATCATTTTACATATTTATAAATAAAATACCACTTTTTTCATTGAATGATTGGACAGTTATTTAGAAATGATTTTTAGCTACGAATTGGTAACATTTGATAATTGTTTAACCAAGCCTAATTAACAAATGTATTATTTGGCTATTTTTCCAAATTGCAACTTGTTTTTTTTGTATAATCAAATGTTAATAACATATTTTTTTAACTTTTTTAATATTTTGATAACTTGTGGCAAGAAATTATTGCTAAGTAGATTTAATTATAATACACACAAAAAAAGTTTAAATACTAAAAAATAGTCAAACAATGCATTTGTTAATTAATATTCGTTAAACAATCATCAAATATAATCGATTGACAGCAAAAAATCATAGCTAAATAACTGGCTATTAATTCCGTAAAAAAATCGGTATTTTATTTATAAATTCATAAAATGATACAAATTTGTTTAAACAATTGTTGTTTTCAATAATAATTTTTTTAATATCATCAAAATGTTCTTAAAATTTCATGAGTTGGTTATTTACATTGTCATCGAAAAAATCAAGTTTGTACCTCCAACTATAGCCAAGTAGTAAATTTGTTAATTAAGGTAGTTTAAACAATTATTAACTTTTATTTCGTGAAAAAATATGATACTTAATTTTTATTTACAATCAATATATGATCGATTTTATAAAAAAACTTTATTTATTCCATCAAAAATACCTGATATGGATATTTGTTTATAAAAATTGCTTTAAAAATAACAAATTATTTATTCACTTTTATTAATTCAACTCAAAAACTCTTTTTGTTCATAAATTGTTCAAATTAGGTACGAATCAAGTGACGAATCGCTACCAATCCCCACGAGACCATTTTTACTATTCACTAATTTGTTTATAACAAATTCAAAAAAGTTTTAACATTTGCTTTGCTATTGTTTATCTTTTTTGGATAGGTGCTTTCAGTTTCTAGGTTTTTTCTTTTTAATCAAAGCATTTTTTTTTAAATCGATATACTTCAAACAAAAATATTTCTTTATTTATTTTTGTTGTTACACAAATTAAAAAATTAACAAAAATTTAAAAATCGGCCAAGACAGTTCAATGTGAAATTTTGTTAGCTTTCATTTAAAAAAAAAGTTTAAATCGGGTAATAATTGTAGAAAAAAAATCCATTGGTCCAGGGACGTTTTTTTGAAAAATAAAAAACAGAGAAATCGGGCTAAGATCGAATCAAATTTTTTTTTTAGTTTTTTTTTGTGAAAATTTTAAAATTTTTTTTATTCAATATTTTATAAAAATCTTCTCTTGTTTAAAAAAATGCATATTCATTTAATTGTAATCCAAAAAAAAAATTTGTAAATATTACAATTTTAAAAAAATGTTACCTTAAATTTCAAAATAGTGTAACTCCCAGAAAATTGAAATTTTTTAAAATCCTTTGGACAAAAAAACGCCTTATAAAGTACTCAAAATACACTCCTGTTTTCTTTAAAAAAATTTTTTTTTTTAATTCTTAATAATTTTTTTTCCTATTTTTAATTGAAATTTAAATTTTTTAAACTAAAAATATAAATATTATATTTCTAGTTCAAAATTGATCTTCTTTATTTAAAATTTCAACTATTTGGTAGACAAATTTCTATTATTAGTGGAAATTTCATGTATTCTGTTAAAAATTTGTGATTTATAATAGAAATTTTATCTTCTTTGTTAAAAATTCATCTTTTTTGAAAAGTCAACTCTTTTTCCCAAATTTCACTATTTTGTTAAAAATTCGTTTTTTTGACAATTGTTTATTATATTATTTAATTTTTTTTGTTAAAATACCATCAATTACCATCAATCTTTTTTTTATTGTAAATTAAATTACCATGTTAAAAATCCATTTTTTGTGAAGATTCATATATTCTGGTGGAAAATTTATCTTTAAAGTGGAAAATTTAACAATTTTTTTACTGAAATACAAATATTTCATTATTAGGTACAAAATAAATATTTTCAATTAAAAATTGCTTTTTTCTTTTCTGCCTAAAAATTCAACAGTTTTGTGGAAATTTTGTTTTCGTTGGAAACTTCAATGATTTTTATATTCATTCATCTTTTTGTTTTTTTTTTTTTAATTTGTAGAAAATTATTTTTTTTATTTAAAAAACTTCTTGAACTAAAAATGTAAACATCACTTTTTTAATTGTCGTTTTTTTCATTTAAAAAAATTATTATTTTTTTTATTCATCTTTCTGCCTTTTTTGGTTAAATTCAAATAGTCGATAATTCTTCTTTTTTTAATTTAATTTTTAAATTAAATCTGCTATAAAATTCTAATTTTGGCTAAAAATGAAACTATTTATTTGAAAAATTAACTAATTGGTAGAAAATTAATTAATTTGTCAAAAGTTCATAGTGTCAGGTGGAAAATTTCAGATTTCTGGAATTTATTCAAATTCGTCTTTTGTGATCCTATTGAACTAGTAGGAAATTCCGAAGGAAATTCGTTTTTTGTACATTTATTTGGTTGATTCAACATTTTTTTTATGAATGTATAAAAATGTAACTTTTCCTTTTTTATAAAAAATTATCTCTTTTAGTTAAAAATTCAATTATTAAGAGTCGTTTGGAAAATTGAATTGTTTTGTGGAAAATTCGCATTTTCGATCAAAAAAATTACTAATTTTTTTTTAATTCGTCTTTCTCCTTTTATCTTTTTGATTAAATTCAACTATTTGAGAATTTGCACTTTTTAAAATTAATTTTTAAATTTTACTTGTTATAAAAATTTACTATTTGGTTAAAAATGAAATTGTGTATAAAATTCGTCTTTTTTGTTTCTATTTAATTATTAAAAAATGAGTTTTTTGTGCATTTATTTTATTGATTCAACCATTTTTTTTAATCAACAAAACTTTTTTTCTGATTTTATAAAAAAATTATGTTTAAAATTTGTTCTGTTATTATTATTTTTGTTATGAAGAATTAAGAACTTTGCAAAATATTTCCATTTAGTTATAGTAAAATTAATAAAATATGTATTTTTTATAACATTTAGGATCCTGACTCTTGTTTTTATTCATCTTTTTGGCTTTTTTTAATTGGTAGAAAATTCTTTTTTTTTTTTATTAAAATTATTTCTTTAAAGTCAAAATATACCTATTTTTTATTTAAAAATCATATATTTTAGTTAAAAATTCAATTTTTAAGAGTCGTTTAAAAAATTGAACTGTTTTGTGAAAAATTCGCATTTTTCGATCCAAAAAATTATTCTTTTTTATTAATTGGCCTTTCTGGCTGTAGATTTAACTTTTTTGTCAAAAAATGTACCTTTTATATAATTAATTTTTTAAAATTAATTTTTTAAAATTAATTTTTAAAGTTAATTTGTTATAAAAATGTACTAGTTGGTTAAAAATGAAACCATTTATTTGCAAAAATTAACTAATTGGTGAAATTCATTTATTTTGTATAAAATTCGTCTTTTTTGTTTCTATTTAACTAGTAAAAATGAGTTTTTTGTTCATTTTTTTGGTTGATTCAACAATTTTTTTTAATCAACAAAACTTTTTTCTGATTCTATAAAAAAATCATGAATGAAATATTTTTCAGTTACTTTTATTTTTTATGAAGAATTTATAACTTTGCAAAATATTTCCATCTAGTTTTAGTAAAATTAATAAAAAAATGTATTTTTTATAACATTTAGGATCATCCTTTTGGCTTTTTTTAATTCGTAGAAAATTCTTTTTTTTAATTAAGAAATTATCTCTTTTAGTTAATAGTTCAATTATTAAGAGTCGTTTGGAAAATTGATTTGTTTTTTTTTTGAAAATTCGCCTTTTTCGATCAAAAAAAATTATTCTTTTTTGTTTAATTGGTCTTTCTGGCTGTAGATTCAACTTTTCTGTTAAAAAATGTACCTTTTTGATTGAATTCAACTATTTGATAATTCGTATTTTTTTTTAAATTTTTAAAGTAAATTTTTTATAAACATTTACTATTTGGTTAAAAATTTAACTATTTGACTAATTTAACTATTTTACTAGTAAAAAATAAATATGTGTAAATTTATTTGGTTGATTCAACCATTTTTTTTTAATTAACAAAACTTTTTTCTGATTCTATAAAAAAATAATGAATGAAATATTTTTCTGTTCTTTTTATTTGTTATGAAGAATTTATAACTTTGCAAAATATTTCCATCTAGTTTTAGTAAAATTGTTAAAAAATGTATTTTTTATAACATTTAGGATCATCCTTTTGGCTTTTTTTAATTCGTAGAAAATTCTTTTTTTTAATTAAGAAATTATCTCTTTTAGTTAATAGTTCAATTATTAAGAGTCGTTTGGAAAATTGATTTGTTTTTTTTTTGAAAATTCGCCTTTTTCGATCAAAAAAAATTATTCTTTTTTGTTTAATTGGTCTTTCTGGCTGTAGATTCAACTTTTCTGTTAAAAAATGTACCTTTTTGATTGAATTCAACTATTTGATAATTCGTATTTTTTTTTAAATTTTTAAAGTAAATTTTTTATAAACATTTACTATTTGGTTAAAAATTTAACTATTTGACTAATTTAACTATTTTACTAGTAAAAAATAAATATGTGTAAATTTATTTGGTTGATTCAACCATTTTTTTTTAATTAACAAAACTTTTTTCTGATTCTATAAAAAAATAATGAATGAAATATTTTTCTGTTCTTTTTATTTTTTATGAAGAATTTAGAACTTTGCAAAAGATTTCCATTTAGTTTTAGTAAAATTAATAAAAATTGTCTTTTTTTATAACATTTAGGATCTTGATTCTTGTTTTTATTCATCTTTTTGGCTTTTTTTAATTTGTAGAAAATTATTTTTTTTTATTAAAATTAATTTCCTAAACTAAAAAAGTACCTATTCTTTTTTTAATGAAAAATTATCTGTTTTAGTCAAAAATTAAATTATTAAGAGTCGTTTAGAAAATTGAGCTGTTTTGTAAAAAATTCGCCTTTTTCAAAACAAAAATTATTTTTTTTTTATTTCGTCTTTTTGGCTGTATATTCCACTTTTAAAAAAATGTAAATCTTGATTGAATTTAACTATTTGATAATGCGCATTTTTTAAATTAATTTTTAAAGTAAATTTGTTATAAAAATTTACTATTTGGTTAAAAGTAATTTTTTTTTATAAAATTCGTCTTTTTTGTTTCTATTTAACTACTAAATAATGCATTTTTTGTGCACTCATTTGGTTTATTCAACAATTTTTTTTACTCGAAAAAACGTTGTTTCTGATTCTATAAAAAAATCACGAATGAAATATTTATTATTTTTTTTATTTTTTATGAAGAATTTAAAACTTTGCATAAGAATTCCATTTAGTTTTCGTAAAATTAATGAAAATTGTTTTATTTTCTAACATTTAGTGGGGAATCCAATTTTTTTAGAAATTATTTTTAAATATTGTTTTGTATACAAAAGGGACTAGATCCTCAATATTTTGCATTTTTTTCTGAATATTATTTATAAATTACCTCAGTAGATATTACTACATTATACATACCAATAGAATTGAAAAAAATTAAAAAGGCGAAAGTCAGAAAAATCCTCATTTTGACCAGAGGACCCTGATTTGTATAAAATCAAACTGACGAATTATGAATGAACAATAACCGCCATATATATATACTATTTTTCATTATTTTTCTCTCACGCAAAAAAAAATCATTTTCGCGCATCGTAAATTTTTATAAGCTTGTAAATTTTGTTGGCTTTCTTTTTACAGTCAGAGTTAATAATTTAATTTTAAAAAAGTCATGAATTTTTTCGAGCGAACGAGAGCGATAATCTTTATTGCAATGACGTAGCGCTAATTAAGATTTTTATAGGTATTTACTGACAAGACGCACTGATAAAAATAGTATTTGCATTAGGGTTTGATTTCGGTAACAAAAGTCGCTTGATGTCGTATTTTACAAAATCCAAAAAGCGACAGGCGACTTTGAAAAAAAAAATTATCTCAATACCTAAGACATCTTTGCGAAAATAATTCACTTTTTAGAAAATAATTTTTTATTGGGGCTTAAAATACTAGCAAGAAAAATAGCCTTTTGCTTACACTTATATATTTTCAATAATATTACAGACATTTCCACAGATTATGAAGTCTCCAAGTTCATTTAATTAATTAGATTGTAAAACGTTACAAATTTATTAGTGACAATATTGACTAATTCTTTAATGATTTCGGTTGTTAATCAATTAATTAATTTTTATTTCCGATTCTCTTTTCTTTTTATCAAATGTTGTCCTTTTTCCGTGGGATTATTTACAACGTGAATAAAAATGAAGGTAAAGTAGATTAACTGTGTAAATAATTCTAAGTTTTCGGCTTAAAATCAATAAATTATAAATATTTAATGCTCTTGAAGCTGACGTAGCCTGTTTGTGAGTTTCACAAAATATTACACAATCCTCTTTTACGAATCTTTTCTACCTGTCACATTAGACATTTTTACAACATATTTTTTATTAAGATATACAGACCTGAATAAATTTATATATTTTCAAGACGTAATTTGTAATTTTCCACCGAATATTAATAAAATTGCACTAATTTGGATTTAGAATAAACATAAGTTACAAATAAACTATGAAGACGGCTTTTTGCTAGTTCCAATTTTAATCTTTTTAAGTAGGCTAGAGATCGAAGTTTTTTTGGATTTTTTCTCTCCAGAAGCCGTGGGAATTTTTGGTACTTCAGCAGAATTGTGGCTTCTTCCGCTTCTGGCAGAATTGTGGCTCCTTCCGCTTCCAGCAGAATTGTGGCTCCTGCCGCTTCCGCCAGAATTGTGGGTCCCCCCGCTTCCGGCAGAATCGTAGCCATCCTGACTTCCCTCATATGGATATCCACCAGGAAAATCGGGTGGTTGTCCCATTCCAGCAGGAAAGTGGGGTGGTTGTCCCATTCCAGCAGGATGTCGTCCACGACCACCTTGACTGCCCAGACTAACTGCACTACCTTGACTTCCTCGACTTCCTCGACTTCCTCGACTTCCAACCGAAAGTTCGCTATATGATCGACCTCCGGAAGAAATGTGTGGATTCGGATTTTCAGCAAATTGGTGGGATTGTGGACCTCCAGTAGGCATACTTCCAGGATGACTTCCAGGACCAAGACGGCTCTTTTGTCTCACAGAACCAGACCGGTAGCTAGCTTGACTTGCACCAGACCTTTGGCTCTGCGGACTTTCACCAAACTGTTCGAGATTTCCACTTCCAGCAAAGTGGACATGCGGACTTCCACGCGGGATATTTGGATTTGCACCATGCCCACCATTTGGATCTCCAGGATTATGCAAATTGGGAATTCCACCAGCACGACGGCTACTTTGGCTTCTAAATGAACCGCGACTGCGTTGACTACCTCGACTTCCAACAGAAAGTTCGCTATTTGATCGACTTTCGGATGTTATGTGTCTATTTGGAATTTGAGCAGATGGATGGGCATGTGGACCTCCAGGCATACTTCCAGGCATACTTCCAGGCATAGCTTCAGACATACCACCTGGATAAGCAGCAGCACCATGTGGAAAATGTGCACTTGCAACACCATGTGGCAAATGTGGACTTGCACCACCATGTGGCAAATGTGGACTAGCAGCATATGGCTGTTGATGTGGAGGAGGTGCACCAAAGATTTGTTCGGGAAGTCCACCATAAGATTGTTCACGTGGACTTTCAGCGTAAGCATGGCCATGTGACATTCCAGAAGGATGTTGTCCATAAGGGATTTCAGTATAATGTGGACCAGCTATTCGTTCAGCATAATGTTCTTCATAAGGCACATGATCAGGACGTGGACCAGGTATTCTGAATGTAGGATCGGTTAGGAGTTTGTTCAATTCATCCGGAGTTACATGCTTAACCCATCCGTTTCCCTTGCGCACTATAACAGGTTGGAAATTTAGTGTGTTCGGATGAAAACCAGTTGAGCTTGTTGCTCCAACGTCCCAATCATCTATTATCATTGGGTCACCATCAGGATGATGCACTTTTGTTGCATCATGTTGATACACTTGAGCTACCTCTGCAAAAGGATAATAAAAATTTTTACGTTTTACTTGAAAATATCCAGTTGTTCACATTTATTCACAGGCACACGTTTATAAATCGGAACAATGCACAAAGAAAATTGAACATTAATTTGTTCGTATTGAGCAACATTATTGTTGAAAGCAATTCAATTGTGTTGCAGCTTTTGAAATGAGCAAGGGAAGGGAAGAAATAAAAAGTTTTAGTCGGAATAGTAAAATATATTAAAAATAATTTAAATGTTTAATAATATGTTTATATTGTACTTACCATTATACGCGTTGATAGAAACTGCAAAAGTTAAGAAAAGAACACCAATCTTCATTTTCACTAGACGAACGATATTCGCGAAGAATTTCGTGAAAAGTGTAACAGATGATGATGGCTAAATGATAAAATACTGGTATATATACACTAGCCTTTATCGCACTGTAAATTTCGAAAGATTGCAAATATTATCAAGGGCACAGTCAAAATTTATATAATCCGTCTGTTTGCTGTCTTTTTTCAGCCGGAGGTAATAATTTAATGGCAAGAAGATCCTCTATTCTTTGAGCGAACAAACGCTTTTTATACTATCAAATACGTAGTGCTGATTAAATATCTGATATTGACTCGCAAGTGGCGCTGATGAACATTGTATTTGCTTTAAAAATTGAATCCGAGGACGAGACGTAATCACGCACACATGTCATGATATTTCAAAACTATCATAAAACCCGAAATTATCTTACTTTTATGATTTCCGAAAATTAGCGGGTGGTATTATAAAGTACTTCGGAGTGCAATGTTTGAGAGATCTACGAAAATAGACTTATTTGAAAAAAGAACAATTTTTGGGCACAAGGACTTCACCAGTCAGACCATGTTTTAATCAAAAAATATTTTCTTCTCTTTAAAAATGTATACGTTTGTATGAATGCGTAATCTTGAAGCTAAAATTTTTCTCAGAGCTGATAGAGGATTTAATCATCTGAATTTGTGTCAATTTTCAACTCCGTAACAAATTATTAAAAAATAATATTAATTTCAATTAAAATAAAGTTATTTTAATTTTCATTTATTATTAAATTCTTCAGAGATTGGTAATTAGTATGTTGAAGCAAATAACGAAAAAATATAGATTTTTTTAATTTCGTTTTTACTTGAATTCAATTTACAACGGTATAATAAATGACAAAAATGATAAATTTGTGGAATTACTGTTACTTTTAAATATGTTAAATATTATTGTAAAAAATGATATTATTAAAATTGTATTTTGAATAATATGTTGTGTTAATTGTAAGCGTAAATAATGCATTGGCAACCTAATTTCAGCATGACTTGGATTTTTTTGCTTGTAAACACCGAGAACGTGTACATATTTACATAATTTGTTTTTAACATAAACTAATATTGATAAATCGCAGTATTATTTTATAAAACAGCATTTGGTGAATAGTCTCAACAATACTCAATTCAACAACAATCCACGTATGTCTTTAAATAATTCCAATGTACATTTGTTTTAAAAATTAATTAATAACATTAGATCTTAATTGTGTATAGTCAATAAACATTTTTTGAAACCAGATAATCTCTAATGACGATAATTTATGAATTTTAAATCATAGATTAATTCACGATTATTTGTAATACACTTTTTTATGAAAATGAAATCATAAGTTAACTTTTTTTCCTTTCTTATACCTATCTGCATTGCACACAAAAGGCATTAGCATAAACATTAAATAAATGACAAAATAAAATAACTAGACCACTAAAAATTAACTTTTCGACAGAAAAAATCATTTTAAATTTACCTAAGAACTAAAAAAATGGTTATTGTTATCTTAAAACCTTTCAAAACTTTCAAGAAGCTTCAAATTTTTTTTTTAAAATATTTAATAATCTACGTTTTATATTTCCCTAAACTCTTTAAGGTTTAGAATTATTTTTAAATTTTTTAAAAACTTTCGAAATGTCTCTTAAACTTAGATAATTTCTCATAGAACTCATTTTTCTAACCAAAAAATTATTTGATATTTTCTCGGGAATCTTTTTTATTTTCTTGAAACATATAAAAATTTTCTAAAAGTCCTTTTTTAAATTTCAATTAAATTACATATTACAAATCTAATAATGTAAAAACTTAGTTTTATGCTTTTTATTACGTCAAAAATGTTTTTTGTTTCAATTAAATGTAAAAAATATAAGACACCAGACTTTCCTTTTACTAAAATTGATTGATTTTTTTAACTTAAAAAAAATATTTTTTTTTGAAATTATAGTACTACTCCTTAATAGTTTGTGAACAGAAAATAATATCAGTAAAGTTAAATTTTTTTAAAGTTTTTTACAGCACGAAAATTTTTAAACGCCTTTAAAATTTATGAATTATATATATTAAATAAATTTTTTTACGGAAACGCACATTTTTTTTGTAATTTTTCAAGCTGGAAAAGGGATAGGGTTTGACAGAACTTTATCTTCCCTTTTCCAGCTCAAAAAATTATCATACTTAATAAAACAAAGTTGTGTAAAAATTTGAATTCATCAAGAAAACTAAATTTATTTAACATATTATTATTTTAATGTTATTCATAGCCATTTTTAATTGTTAATATTATAATATTTCAAATTAATCAACTGTTCATTATTAAAATTATTCAATAATTAGTCAAACTC
>JAAAKG020085054.1:0-16609 GCA_010014905.2 Druon quercuslanigerum | reverse complement strand
TCCATATATTTAAACCCTGGGGTGTATTTATATTTTTTATATAATAAATATATATATATATATATATATATATATATATATATATATATATATATATATTTAAATATGTGTATTATACACTTCTCGCAAAAATTAAGGGAGCAACGATTCTCACGTGGACCTAACAACTGGCTAACCACGAGCTTGGCAAATGTTTTGCGCTAAACCAATGCATGGTTTAATTAGCCTGTTCATCCAGCTGGAAATTGGTTTTTTCATTTTTCATCAAAGTCGATTTTTCGCGGAGCTATCCGATTTTCAATGAAGAAAGATCCTTTTGTTTTAACCACCGATATCTCAGCAACCAATGTGTGTACAGAGAATTAAAGGGTAGTTTTGAAATCTGGAAACAATTTTCTACAATATTCATTCACGACTTTTGTGACAAAAATTCATTTCCATCCTCGGTATTGAGTTGTAAAAAGTGAAAAAAGTAAGTTTTTCTCTTGTTTTGGTAAATGAACTGCATCTTGTGAATATTGATGGAAAGGTTAATGTTTGAAGCAATTTTTTCAGCTCAATTTACCCCCAATGACCTTGTAAATCGCCAGATCGATCCACCCAGCGGGTTTTCTAGACCGATTGATTAAAAGTCTAGACAAAATTAAAGGAACAAGATTTTTGTTGCTGTACATCGTTTAATCTCCTTAAAAATGGAAAAATTCTTTTTTTCGACCTTTTTCACAATTTTTCATCAGTTACTGATCTATTCACTCAATTTTTTCAATAATTAAATTTTTTTAGTATTGAGTTGATCTTGAATCAATTGGCCCCTTCAATATCTCAATTTTCCTTAATAAAATTTAATTGCAGCGCATTTCGAACATGTGTTGTTTTACGAGCGCCTGGAAACTCAAAACCAAGAATTTTCAAATTCAAACCGTAAGGACCTTTGACGAATCGAGCGACTTCTGGGGCAGATAAATTCCGCCTAGGCTTCATGAAAAAATTTAAAAATTTTAGCTTACAAAAATTTCGTTAATTTTTGTTATCGAATTTACAGAAAAAAGATTAGTTAAAAAAAAACTTGTTTTTTTACCATTTGTCGCGAATGCACGATCGCTGTCTAATGACTTCGGTTTTAATAAGGACAATTAAGATATTGAAGGGGTCAATCGCTTCAAGATTAACTCAGTATTTTTTTTGATATTGAAAAAAATGTTGGAAAATTTTTGAAATTTGTTTTTTTTTTCAAATTGATCAGTCACAGATAAAGAATTGTGAGAAAAATCGAAGAAAAAAATCGATGTTCAGCAACAAAAATCTGGTTCCTTTAATTTTTTCAGAAATTTTTATTAATCGGCTTAGAAAAACCGCTGGGTGGATCGATCTGGCGATTTTTAGGGCTATTGGGAGTACACTGAGCTGTGAAAATTTCTTTAAACATCAACCTTTCCATCAATATTTGCAAAGATGCAGTTCATTTACCAAAACAAGGGAAAAAATTCCTTTTTTCACTTTTTACAACTCAATACCGAAGGTAAAAAAGGTTTTTCCTTCCTCAAAAACTGCCCTTTCATTCTCTGTACACCGATTGGTTGCTGAGATATCGGTGATTGAAACAAAAGGATCTTTTTTCATTGAAAATCGGATAGATCCGCGAAAAATCGACTCAAAGGAAAAATTAAAAAACGAATTTCAAGCTGATTGAACGGGCTATCTGAGCTATGCAATGGTTTAGCTTAAAAAAGTTGCCAAGCCCGTGGATCGAATAATAAAATGCAAAAAAAATTTGCAAACATTTTTTGTGCTATTTGTTAGGTCCACGTGAGAATCGTTGCTTTTTTAACGAACTCGATACGACCATTTTTCACCTAAATACAGCCCGTCAAAATTTACCGACAAATTAGGAATTTTTTATTGCTCCCTTAACTTTTGCCAGGAGTTTATATATATTTTTATTATATTATTTAGTTCAAATTAGAAAAATTTTTATTTGGCATAACGGTATAATAAGTCTAAAACGGGTTCAAAAACTATAATACCTATCACTCCTGAAAATTACAACGAAAAAAAAGGTAGCTGTTATGAGAAAATTTCGTGAAAAAAACTTGACTAACTGAAACAAAAAAAAACTTAAAATGAAAAAAAATGGAAAGCGGACAAGATTTTGAAAAAAAAATCAAAAATAGTTTTGTTCTCCCCCAAAAAATACTAAACAGGAAATGTATGTCGAGTAAACTGCATTAGGGTTTATTCCTAAAATTTTCAGGAAAAAAGGTGAAGTTTTTGACAGTTTTTTTTCTTATTTTCTCATAATCAAAATAATTTGACCTTTTTTTTGTTTAAAAATTTTTTTGGATTTAAAAAACTTGCAAAAAAATGGACAAACTGAAACAAGAAAAACTCTAAAAAATTGCAATGATGGCACGAATCTGTTATAAATATGAAAAATTAAAATTGTTCAAGTTTTCTCTTTTGAATGAGAAGTTTCGATTCGAGGTTGGGAAACAATGAAGTTGAAATTAAGCAACGTAACCAAAAATTGACAATTTTGGACTTTGTAAGATATTAGGATTAAAAAAAAATTAGAACCTGCAAATTATTCCAAATTAAGAAAACTTATAAATTAACAAAAATTTTAAAATTCAGGCAATTCAAGTTCAAAATGCATTTAAACTATAAACTTTTCTCATTTAGAAGTAATATACTGTCCGATTAATAAAGTTTGGTATGCTTTATAACATTAAGAAATTCTAATTGGTTTAATAATTAATTTCATTTGTGCTAATATAATCTGTAAGTCCATAATTTTATTAAAAATATATTTTATGTTTTTTTTAATACGTATAGCATTTTATCTAATTTCTTGCTTTAAGAAAAAGTAGAAAAAGTATAAAAGTATTGCTAATAGAAGTTCTTTATCTAAAACTTTTGCCCTGTATTCCTAAAGACATTAATTTTTCGAAATTTCATGTGATTTAGGTCACTTGCTACCATTGAAATGATTGAAAATTGAACAAAAAAATGAAAAACATTTAAAAGAAGCTAGTTGAAGTGTTCTTTTCTTGTGTATTTTTCAGCCAAAAACAGCATGAATCCTTCTTGGCCAGGTGATGAGGAAAAGGAAAAAGGCTGGGGAGAAGCAGGAAGTGATATATGGGATTTGCATAATGAGACTGCGTGGACGAATAGCTCAATTAAGAATGAGGCTCCTTCTGAAACTCCGGAGTCACCACCTATTTACGAAAAAATTGGATTCAGGGATCCTATTGAATATAATGACTCTGAATCACAAGAGCCACTTCTCAGTAGTGTTGGCGATGTTGATCACAGGTGAGTAGAGAATGTTTAATAATTAGTACAATTTTTAATAAGTTACTTGTTTGAATAACTATTTACAGTTACTATATAATGTAACTAAAATTTACATAAAACAGGGCGCCTAAAGTACCTGGAAACTCTAGAATTGTCAGGAAATTTTTATGTATCTGGAAAAACCTGAAAATGTTAGGGATTTTGTTTTTTTTTAGTCAGGGAACTTTTTTGTGAGCGTGGTTAATTTTTTTGTATTGCAATATAAAATTCAGTAACAATATTCTTAATTTGTAAAAGTGTATTTTTGGTTAAAAATCGATCGTTTTTAGTTAAAAATTCAAATATCATTTTGAAACTGCATGTATTTTATTGGAAATTTACCAATCATCTTTTTGGTTAAACTGTTTTAGATTAAAAATTAAAATCTGTTTTTATTTAAATATCAGCTAGTATATTTTTCGTTCAAAATTCATATTTTTTTTTAATTAAAATTTTATTACTTGGTTAAAAGTTAAACTCTTTTGTTAAAAACTATTTTTTTAAAAGGTTCATAATTTTAATTGAAAGTTCACCTATTTGGCTCAAAAGTGAGCTGTTTTGTTCAAAATTCGTTTTTCCTTCGTCTGAACTATTACAGTTGAAACTTTTACTATTTACTGAAAATTTAACTATTCAATTTTCTTTGAAAAATTATATTTTTTAGCTTAAAAATCGCCTTATTTGGAAAAAAGTAATTTTCTTTGTTGAAAATTCATGACTTTATTTAAACAGGTAACTATTTAAAAAAATTAGAACTGTTCCATTTTTTGTTGAAAATCGATATTTTTGTTTTAAAATTCAAATATTTGATTTAAAAATGCATCTTTTTAGATCAAAAATTAACTATTACAGTTAAAAATTTGTAATTCCAGTTGAAAATTGATATTTTTAATTCAAAATCCACCTTTTTGGTTGAAAATTTTTCTTTTTCAATTCAGAACTTAACTATTTTGTGGAAAATTAATGTGATTTGTTATAAAACTAATTTTTTGTTTAGAGAAAATTAATCTTCTTGCTTTCAAATTCATATTTGTCGTTGAATATTCAGGTATTCTAATCAAATGTTCATAATTTCATTTATAAACTTATCTTTTTAGTTGAAAATTTAACTATTTTTATTAAAAAATTGATCGATATACAGTGAAATCTCGATAAAACGCTCTTCGTGGGACCGAGTGAAAGAAGCGTTATAAACGGGAAAGCGTTATATGCGGGAAAATTCATCATGGCACAGGGGGTTATTATCAGTCATTAAAAACGACTTTTCATGCAAATCATAACTTTCGACTGATAAAATAGATAAAAATACTATTTCCATGACTGCAGAAAAGAATGCTTATCATTTTTATACCTTAAAATCGGTTCGGTTAAATTTAGTAAAATTTGTCTAGATTTAAGACTCCATTCTGAAAATCAGGTAACAATTTTAAGTCTCATGATTCAACTGGAAAAGCTTTAAATTCCTTACAATTGTTAAATTGCAACCAAGTAGTTGAATTTTCTTCCATTTTTAAACTAAAACGACGAACTTTCAACAAAAAAGTGAAATTTTAATCTAATAGTTGAATTTTCTATTAACGTATTCAAATTTTGTACAAAAAAAATTTGTAATAAGACAGTCCAAGTTTCAAGTAAAATTATGAATCTTCAACCAAATAACTACATTTTTGACAAATTATTTCAACTTTCAACCGAGTAGTTACATTTTTAACGAGAACAAGTTATAAAAAAATCTGAACCCTATACAGAACGTCCTTTGCTAAAAACAACACTTTCTAATAAAAGAGTTGAATTTTCAACAAAAATGGTCGTTTTTTTTGTACCAACTAATTGAAATTTCTATAAAAACAGTTGAATTCTCAGCAAAAAATATAATAGTTAATATTATTTCAACAAAAAGAAAGATTGCAATTTGATACGAAACACAGTTTATTTCAAACAAAAAATCATCAATCAAATCAGATCAATTTTGCTAGGAAAAAACCGAATTTTGAACAAAAGAAAACAATTCCACTGAATTGAATTTCCAATCAAAAAATGAGTTTTCTATAAACCTATTGCATTTTAAAACGAAAAATTACAACAAAAAATTACTTTTCATCTAAATAGTTGAACTATCTACAATAATAGTTGAATTATTAACAAAATACATGAATTTTAAACCAAAATCGATTAATTCTCGGCGAAAAATATAATATTTGATATTATTTCAACCAAAAAAGATTTTAATTTAAAATTAAACACAATTTGAATTGAAAAAGAAAGTGATCTACCAGAGCAGATAAAATTTCTACAAAATTCATAGTTAAATTTTCAACAACCACAAAATTAAATTTTTTTACCAAAAGATATAAATTTTGAATTGAAAAGGTCGAATTTTTAACGAAAGGAAAAAAATTTCACTGAATTGTTGAATTTTCAAGCCAAAAAGACATATTTTCTACGAAACGGATGTATTTTTAAACCAACAATATAAATTTTCAACAAAATAGTTACTTTCCATTAAAAATAGTTGAACTTCCAAAATAGTTTAATTTTTCACAAAATACGTGATTTTAATTTGAAATCAAACAAAGTTGAATTCAACGAAAAAATACGAATTTTCAACAATATAGCTGAATCTTTAACCAAATTAGATTAACTGTCTAAAAAAAAAAATATGTTAAATTTAAAAAAAAAAAAGAGATTTCTTTAGCAAGAAATATAAATTTTGAAGAAAAAAATCGGATGTTGATCAAAGAAACAAAAAAATTAGCCACTAAATTGTTGAATTTTTAAACCAAAAAGATAAATTTTCTTCGAAAGAGTTGCATTCAAACAAAAACCAAAAAGATGAATTTTCAAACGAATAGCTGAATGCTCAACCAAAAGAGATTAATTTTGTACCCATAACTGACTCAAAAACCTCTCTGAATTTAAAAAATAATAACAATAATTAATATTAAAAATAATAAGTGAGTATCCAATTTTGAATTAGTATAAGTAGAATTCCGACTAAGGCAGATATAATCGTTTCTGAATTAAAAAATATTAATTGTAATACCAAAATTAACTTTCTAAGCCTCTGTTTTAAAGGAACGATTCTTTTTATTGTTTCAGGGTAATACCTCTCCCAATGTCAGGAAGTCAGTTGCCACATCGTCTCATGAAAGTTGACGTGGACCATCGAAATCTTATCAGTCTAACTGGAAGTCCAGCTAATCATAGTACCCCCAACGATTCTTCACCAATATCTCACACGCAAAACAGCTTGTGGTCTAATACTGATCAAGACTACAGGTGAGCTCCACGAAATTTTCAAGAACTTTAAGTCTATTTTGCTATTATTTCGAAAAAATGACACTAAAACTATTATTTTACTAAATTTTCAAATTTTCATAGAAAAAAGATAAATTCTCAACAAGAAATGTGATAGTAGCTATTTTAAAGAAGCCAACATTTTCATTTTTTAACAAACACAGTTGAATTGAACCATAAATGACGAATTTCCAATAAAATAGTCGACTACTCAACAGCTTTATGCAAAACACTTGAATTTTCGTGGGCGTTCTTTCTTTATCCTTTTTCCAGGGTGCACAGTCTTCTGCTTTTTTTTTGAAATTCTGCTTTTTTTGCTATTCTGAAAAACTGTCCCCTCTTCCCCTTTTCTCTTTAAATGTACGATATTTCAAAATACAATATTTGTATTGCGCGAAAATGTCAGTAGATTATTATTGAATAATAATTAAAGCAATTATAGCACTTAAAACAATTATTTATGAATAAATAGTTTACTTGTCTTCAGTACTGAACCATTACAAATAAATACACTTCAAACAAATTTTTAGGCTCTTAAAATTTTAAAGCGTGTTGAAAATGTGAAACTGGAGACAAGAGTTTTTATCCAATATAAAATGGAAACAGTTACAACACATATAATACTTTTTAAATAAGTATTGAAAGGCGAACACTTGTTAGTTGAAATATACAAAGTTAAATACCTAATTAAAGAATGGAATATTTAAAGTTCATCAACTGCAATGTTAAAGATTCTAACATGGGTAATTTTTAATTTGAGTTAAGGAGCACTGAAGAGTAGGGCGGAGCTGAGGGAAAACAAAATTGTGGGTTGGCATTTGACAAAAGTAAACGAAAGTTTTTAATCAGTAAAATTTAACGGTTTGAAAATTTAAAATACTGCCTGCTGGTTCAAAAATGATGACGAGTTTGTTGTATTTACATATTTGTTAAATTTATTCAGCTCTAACCAAAGAAGCATTTTATTAATTTGATTTTTCGGAAAAACTTTTGTCGGAATTAGGGATTTCCGGGATTTCATTAATTTTTTCTAAATATAACATTTCTTATAAAAAGATTGTTCTTTTCGATATTAAAAAATAAATGTTTAATTTTACCCCTTCTTCGTGAGAAAATTACCCTATTTCCCCTTTTTTGAGCTCCTTTTGTACTATGATCTTCTGCTTATATTTTTTAAAATTTTTTATTTAGGAAACAAGTACAACCTGGAGACAACGTTGAGAGCGTCGACATGGAGTTATCTGACGACGAAAACGAGGGCAAGCAAAAAGGAAGAGGAGTCCTAGTGGATGTAAGATCACAAGATCGAGATATGCGAGGACCTCCGCCAGTACCTCCCCCGAATCAACACATGGACATGGATATGAGGATGATTCCCTTACCGGCCGGATGTGGACCTCAGGAAATTCGCAATCTTCAAGCTCCTCCACCACCTCCGCCTCTCCCTCAACAGTTCCATCAGGGACCACCCGATTTTCAGCAAGCCCCGCCAGATTTCCAGCAGAATAATCCCATGGATTTTCCCCTGAACCAGCGAAACTTTCGATCCAATGCTCCCTTGCCTTTCAATCCTAGTCGACCAGATTTCCCTCCGAATCAACAAGAATTTCCTCAAAATGAACAGAATTTTCCTCCAAATCGACCGAATTTTCCCCCGAATCAATCGAATTTCCCGCCACACCAACAGAATTTCCCTCCAAATCAACAGGAGTTTCCACCGAATCAACACAATTTTCTCCAACGGGATTTTCAACCAGCGCAGGATTTCGATTATCGAGAGAATCAGCACGATCGATGGAACAAAGACGATTCGATGTCTCGAGGAAGGTTTCCCCAGCACGATCAGCACAGGGACAATCGGAACGATCGAAACGATCGGGGTGCTCGTGGCGGTCGAGGGTTTCGTGGAAACAGGAGAGATAGATATTCTGACGATCACAATAAGAGGAATAATCGAAGACAACGATCTCATGATCAGCAAAGATCTCCACCGGAAATGCTGCCGAATAACCGACCACTTTTGGAGAAACCGGACGGAGGGAGAATGGGTATGAACGATTTTAATCAACAACAAGAGGACTCGGGGAAGCAAGACGATTTCTCATTTAATGAGAACAGGCTGCATGACAATTCAAGGCAGTTTGATTTTGCTGGAAACGCGCCTCGAGATAATACCAATCAACAGACGCCGCCGAATAATAATTCCCAGAATGCTGGGAATGTTCCTGTGGAAGACAACCAGGTATGTCCTATTTTGAGCACCTGGACATAGTCGGGAATTTTGTTGAAAACCGAAAATTTCTCAGATATCCTGTACTACATTTTAAGAATGTAAATCTTGTATTGATGGATCGTTCAAATGCAGTGTTCAGCGACCTTGAAAACTTTGAAAACCTGGAATTCTCCTTGAATTTTTCATGAGAACCTTAAATTAAAAATTTTTTCTTTTAAAAAGTTATTTTATTGAAGTGCGAAAAATAATGTAAATCTTTTAGTAAATTATGAAAGAAACCTCTCGTTTCAAAAACAACTTGCTACTGGGAAGTTTTTTATGTGTCAGCAGGATGTCTATTCTATCTGGAAACCTTGAAAACGTGGAATTGTCAGGGAATTTGTATATATCTGCACAAACCAGGAAATGTCAGGAATTTATTTTTTAAGTTAGGGAATTTTGTTTTTAAGCGTGCTTAATTTTTGTTTTTTAACTCATTTTGAAAAGTCGTCTTTTTTCGTTGAATAAAACTGTTTTTGATTAAAAATTTAAATATTTTTGAATTGAAATATCAAGTACTACAATTTTTTGTTCAGAAGCCATCTTTCTTGGAATGAAAACTGTATTACTTGGTTAAATGTTAAACCCGTTTGTTAAAATTCTTTTTTTAAAGGTTCATCATTTGAATTGAAAATGTATCTATTTTATTTAATGATTTATAATTTTAGTTAAAAATTCATCAGTTTCATAAAACTTTTTTTTTAACTGTATCCGTAACTATTCTATTTTTTATTTATAATTGATATTTCTTTTTTCAAAATCCAAGTATTTGCTTAAAATTTAATCTTTTTTAGTTAATAATTTAACTATTTTGTGCAAAATTTATGTATTTGATTTAAAAATAGTTTTCTTTTTTAATTACAGAAAAATAATCTTTTTTAAAAATTCATCTTTTTCGTTGAAAATTTTCGTATTCCAATTAAATATTCATAATAAAATTCGTAACTTACCTTTTCAGTTGAAAATTTAATTAATCAAGTTTAATGTTCTATAATTTTAGTTAAAAATTCAATTATTTTAGTTAAAGATTTAACATTATAGTTGAAAATTTAACTATTTTGTTTTAAATTGTTTTTTTTTTCGTTGAAAATTAATTCCATTTATTTTTAATACATTGATCTTTTTGTATTTCAAATTCAACTATTTGGTGGAAAATTGGTCTTTTTTAGTTAAAAATTCAACTATTTCTTTGAAGATTCATGTGTTTTGTTGAAAAAGCTTATTTTTTCGTAGAAAATAAATCTTGTTGTTTAAAAATGATTTTTTTTCGTTGAAAATAAAATTACTGGGTTTGAAGTTAAATTATTTTGTTAAAATATCACGTTTTTGGTTAAACATTATCTATTTCAGTTAAAGATTTAGAATTTGAAGTAAAAATTTATCAGTTGAAGGTGGAAAATTAATTATTTTAATTAGAAATGTATCTTCCGTTTTTAGATGAAAACTGATATTTTTTATTTTAAAATTCAACTATTTGGTGGAAAATTCATATTTTTGGTTTAAATTCAACTGTTTGGTTCTTTAGAGACCAATTCGAAAAATTAATTGTTGTGTTTCTAGAATTACTTATTTATTTAATTAATCGATGGTGCTTATATATTTAACAATATCTTGTAATACAAGTTGTCAGCGCTTTCTAAATGAGACAATTGTTTTATAGATTGTAATTAACAGACTGTAATATTATGAATAATTAATTACGTTTTTAATTTTTTCTCCTATAATATAGCATGTTGGAGTATACATTTTTTATATACAACTTACAAATTATAAAAATTATTATTTGAAAATTTAGGTGTTAATTCAGTTTCAGAATTAGAATGAGCTATAACGAAATAAAGGATTTTTCAAGAGTTTGCTTTGTTTTTGAGTTCACGAAATTACCAAACATTATTAAAGATTTCAACAAATTTCATGTATTTTAAAATATTGAAAAAGATTTTACAAACAAAGATTTAAGAGAAATTTTACAAATATTTTAAAAGACCTTATAAAGATTTCAAAGATTTTACAAAAATTTCCTCAAGATTTCGAATATTTTATAAAGATTGCAAGGATTTCCAAGATTTAGAACATTTGCAAAGATTTTAAAACTTTTAAAAGATTTCAAATATTTTAAAAAGAGAGTAAACCAAATTTTTAAGATTTCAAAATATTTTTCACAGATTACAAATATTTTAATGATTTCAAATTAATAAAAAAGATTTCACAAAGATTTCAGAGATTTTATAGAAATTTCATAAAGGTTTCAAAAAGGGTACAGTGCATCAGGTTTTAAAGATTTAAAAAAGTCTCGAAGATATAAAGCCATTTAATAAGGTTTCAAATCATTTTAAAAGATTTGAAAATATTTCACTAAGATTTCAAAAAATTCAATGATTTCAACGAATAAAAAAGATTTCACAAACAAATATTTCAGAAAATGTTCATAACTATTTCAAAAGATTTCGAATATTTCATATATATTGCAAGGATTTCAAGTATTTGAAAAGGCGTGTACACCAGGTTTTGAACATTTCCAAAGATTTTCGAAGATTTTAAACGATTTCAAATATTTAAATGATTTAAAATGGATACGAAAGATTTAGAAAATATTTGAAGGATGTTAAATTAATTCAAAAGGTTTCAACAAACTTGAGAAGATTTCCTATGATTTCAATGATTTCAAACGAACACAAAATATTTCACAAACAAAGATTAAAGAAATATTTCACAAATATTTCAAAAATTTCACAAAGATTTTAAGGATATTAAAGATTTCAAGTATTTCAAATATTTGACAAAAAGAATATTCCAAAAGATTTCACAGAAATTTCAAGATTTCATACAAATTTTAAGTACTTCAAGAGATTTCAACAAATGCGCGAAGATTTCAAAGATTTCAAGGATTTCAAAGACGACTATTGTTCACAAAAAATTCTTTATTTATGGTTCTGCTTTCTTTAAAAAATTTTGGCAGATAAAAATGAGATTGTACATTTTTTACATCTATAAAAAACGGTTACTTTGAATTTTGTTCCTAACAATCGCTGAACGCCCCAAAATAGGTACTAAAGTTCCTTTTTTATATGAGAACAAAATTTCTTTTCAGAATTCATCTCCCTTGGTCGAAAATTCCATTGTTTTGTTGAACAGTCACCTTTTTAGATAAAAAATTCGCCCTTTTGGATTTGGAGTTCATATTTTGGATTGAAAACTCATCTTTTGGTGGAAATGTCGTCTTTTTTGGATGGAAGTAAATTATTTTTGGTTGAAAAGTTTACTATTATATTTTAGGTCCAGAATTAATTTTTGTTCCGTTAGAAAACTGTTTTGCTAAAAATTCTTTTTTTATATAGCAAAATTTGCCCTTTTAGACTAAAAATTCGTCTTTTGATAGAAAGGTCATTTTTCTCGGTTAAAAATTCATCTTTTATGGTTGAAAGTTAATTCTATTTAATTGAAAAGTCTGCTGTTGTATTTTTTATTCCAAAATTTATTTGTTTAGTTAGAATCTATTATTTGATTGAAAATTTAATTATATAGTTGACAATTCAACTAATTTACTATGACATCTTTTTTGCGCAAAAATTGAACTTTTTGGTTATAAATTCGTCTTTTGAAATAAAAAGTTAGCCCTTTTTGCAAAGTATTTTTGGATTAAAAATTCATATTTTGCTAGAAAAGTAATCTTTTTTGGTTAAAAATTCATATTCTATACTTAAAAGTTCATTCTTTTTAATTGAAAAGTCGACTATTATATTTTGGTCCAGAATTTTCTTTTTTTTGTTTTGTGCAAAATCCTATTTGGTTGGAAAATTTAATTATATTGTTGAAAATTCAACTAATTTGCTTAAAAAGTTATCTCTTTGAATAAAAAATTCAACCTTTTTGTTAAAAATTAATTCTTTTGAATAGAAAAATGGTCCGATTAAATTGAAAATTGATCTTTCGGTAGAAAAGTTGTCTTTTTGTTTAAAAGTCCACTAATATATCTGTAGTCTAGAACTAATCTCTTTTGTTTAAAAAATTCTACTATTTGGTTGAAAATTCAACTTTTTTTTTTGCTGAAAATGAGTGAATTCTTTTCTATTGAAAAGTCTAGTAATATATTTTTGGTCAGAACTCATCTTTATTCGTTAAAATGTCTACTATTTGGTTGAAAATTGAATTATTTTGTTGTAAATTCAAATAATTTGTTGAAAAAATTCTTTTTTTTGTTGATATTTTGTTGTTGAAAATTAATCTTTGTTGTTTTTTGTTGTAAGTTTAATTGTTTAGTTCAAAATAAATTTTTTAAATTAAAAATTCAACTATTTGAAAAGCAATTCATATTTCTTGATTGAAAATTCACTGTATTGTTGAAAATTCATCTTTTAGGCCTTAAAAGTTAAATTTGTTTTAAAACACCTTATTTCTCCTGTTTGGAGAGCATTTTGCGTTGTGAAGTCTGAAATCGGTTTTATAAACATTTGTATGATATATTTCATCTCAGAGTTCAAAAATGTGTTTGAAGAGTAATTTAAATCTTTTGTCTATGATAAAAGACATTTTTCATTTATAAGAAGACATAATCCCATTGAAAAGCTTTACAAATATTAATTGTAAGATATAATTGATCTTTTGTTGATTAAACAATATATATATAAAGATTTTAAGGCACACATTGTACGATTGTACTAATTATTTCATAGGCTGCAATAAACATACTTTAATATTGTAAAATACAACTATATATTAAATATAATAATTAATGTAAAGATTTACCAAAATTTAAACGAACCTCTTTCTTCTACTTTTTCTTGAATGAAGGCTTTTTTTGAGACCCAAATAAAACTAAAAAGGGTATTTTTTTATTAAAAAAATTAAAAATTAAAATAATTGTTTATTTAAAATTGCTTTATCCCTCAGGATGTAATTTCAAATGTTCATAGTGAAGTATTTTAGTTTTAATTTGCAGTTTCTGAATTATTAATTGTGAAGATATATTTTAAATATATAAACAAGTTTTAATTGAAAATTAAAAAATATTGAAATTACGGAAGTTAGTGTTTGTTCAAACACATATTTACTAACAAGAATAAATCATTTCTCAATTTATTTAACTCGTTCTAAGCGTTCTTACAACTCTTAATATTTAAAAATTGGTTATTATGTAGTTAAAAATAGTTTATATTTTTAATATTAGAAAAGAAAAATGTAGGAACGTAAACGAGTGTGCATTTTATTTAAACTGTTTCTTTAGAGTAATTTAATGTATATTCATGGCATTTCAAATGATTTCTACATATTTTAATGGATTTTTACGGTTTCCCACGATTTCAAGTTGTTTTAAGACTTTAGCTATTTTCTAGACAACTTTTGGAAATAAAAAAATTTTATTTCAAGGGATTCCTATGGATTCCAAACATTTTAACTTATTGAAAAAGTTTCGATTTTAGAACTCTTAATATTCAAAAATTTGTTGTTATGGATTTTTAAATACTTTATGTTTTTAATATTAGAAGATGAAAATCCAGGGATATGAACGCGCGTTTGGCGGGCGAGAATTTTATTTCATCGGGATTTTAAATAACTATTTAACAGTTAGGGAAATTTTGTCAAGGAGTTTATCTGGATTTTAAAAGTTTTAAGGAATATATGAAGGAAAAAATACAATAAATGCTAATTTCAACGTATTTGAAAGATTTCAAGTTATCTAAAAAGATTCCAAAGAATTTCAAGAGATTTCATTTCAAACGATTTTCAAACTGTTAACATTAAGAAATTGTTATGGATTGTTGTTATGGATTTTGAAATGATTTATGTTTTCAATATTAGAAAAGAAAAAGGCAGGTTTGTGAATTCGCATGCAAAGTGATAATAAGATTTAAACGTTCATTTTTTAAAGATAAATTTAATGATTAATTTTAACTTAACTTATATGCCAGGAATTTTAAATGATTTCTACTTATTTTGTTGTTATTTTATGAATTTCAAAGATTTCAAAGTGTTTTAAAGGGTTTTAACGAATTTTTCGATAACATTGGGTAACAATTAAAATTTTTCTCAAGAGATTTCAACGGATTTCAACAATTTCAAGTTATTTTAAAAGATTCTAACGAATTTCAAGAGATTTGAAGATTCCAAAGAATTTCAAGAATTTTTTAAATATTCAAAAGAATTTTAAGATATTTTGTTTGAAAAAAAGTTAGAACTCCTAATGTAAAAATATTGGGTTCAATGGATTTTTAATTACATTATGTTCTTAATATTAAAAATTACGAATCCAGGGTCTTGAACGTGTGTGCAAAGTGTGCATTTGATTTAAACGTTCATTTCTTTAGATCAATTCAATGAATAATTTTAATTTAACTTTTATCTAAGGAATTTAAAATAATTTCTACTTATTTTAATGTATTTTCATGATGTCAAGAGATTTTAATGAATTTCTAGAGAATTTTAGGGAATAAATTACATTTTTTCAAGGGATTTCTATGGAGTTCAACAGTTTCAAAATTTCAAATTATTTTAAAAGTTCTTTTAAAAGATTCCAAACAATATCGAGAGATTTCATTTAAAAAATTTTTAGAACACTTAATATTTAATAAATTGTTATTATGCATTTTTAAATAGTTTGTTTTTAATATTGTAAAATAAATGCGTCCAAACTGAACTATCTTTAATTTGAGTTTGAGTGCATCGAAAGAATATTGTTTTCAATTTATATCCAAAGTATTGATTATAGTAAAGATGAAATGACAAATCTTGGGCAGAAATATTTAATTATACTTAAAAGTATCACGATTTAATTATTATTGAAGGCAATTTTGAAAGAGGAAACATTCCTACGTATGAGAACAATTTAAAACATATAAAAATGGTTTTTAAACAATTGTATGTTTTTTCATTCATAAATGTAACAATAAGTGTCTATTCTTTCCCATATTATCCCCCTATTTCGTGAAAAATTGCCCTATTTCCCCCTTTTTAACTCTTTTTGCGTCGTGATCCCTGGAGTTATTTAAAAACAAGAAATATTTTTTCAGACTCATGAGCTGGACAAGGAAAGTGGAGTGGGTGAGCAGCCTGAAATTGAAGAAAGTGCAGATCCGCCAAAGCAGCTCTCAGAGCAGTTAGAAGCCCTGATGAATTCGACGAAGGATCCTTCCCAATCCTTGAAAAGACCAGCTTGCGACAGTTTTCCCGAAAATGAGGAATCAATGGAAACTTCAACGAAGATGATGCATTTGCAGAATGGGCCATTGCTCGCAACGCCCAATGGGCCTCCAGTTGGCGGTCTACCGGAAATACATCCAGTTGTAGTTTACGATTACGAGACTCAAAATGCAATGTCGATGTTTCGACCTCGAATGGGAGCACCGCCCATCCAATTTTCTCCCTGGCGAGGAGGACCTCGAGGCAGAGGTGGATTCAGGGGAGGGCCACGACCTCCTTGGGCAAATAACAGTCCTCGTGGACCTTCCGTCAATAATTTCTCGCCTCGGAAACCCAGAGGCGGTCAATTCAGAGGCGGCGGATTTCGAGGTCGAGGTCGAGGAAATTGGTAGAGGGCGATAATATAATCTAGCACTCTTTTCTGTCGATGCTAAGCTCGGGGAGGATAAAGATGAAGAAATTGACACGCTAGTCTTTCCCATACAGTGTACATACATATAAAGTTTTGCCGTATTTGTCGTATTCTCTCGTTTCTTCCTCATTCAACAGATAGTTTATACCGAGAAT
>JAAAKG020085043.1:0-16610 GCA_010014905.2 Druon quercuslanigerum | reverse complement strand
CGCCAGTAACCCGCCATTTTCGCATCGCTCAAGAGGCGGCGAAAGTCGAATTTTCGTTGCGCGTATTATGAAAAATAATAAGGGGCACGGAAATACATGTCCTAGCGTGGATATTAGGAAGGGTCTTAAAAAAATAGAAAGGGGCGTACTAAAATAGTAGCGGGATGTGAGAAACAGGAAAAGGCGTGGAAAAATAAAAAGCGGGAGGGTCAAAATAGCGAAGGATGTGGTAAAATGATAAGGGGCGTAGAAAATAGGAAAGGGCGCGTGAACATAAGTAGTAGCGTGGAAAATAGAAAGGGGTGTCGGAAAGTAGGAACGGGGCGTATACAAACAGGAAAGGGGAGTGTAAAAATAGCGAGGGACGAGGTAAAATAATAAGGGACTTGGTAAAATAATGAGGGGCGTGTCACCAAAAACAAAGGGAGTGTGAAAATAGCGAGGGATGTAGTAAAATAATGAGGGGCGTGGTAAAATATGTAGTGACGTGGGAATTAGGAAAGGGTTTTGGAAAAATAGAAAGGAGCGTAGTAAAATAGAAACGGGGTGTGAGAAACAGGAAAAGGGCGTGGAATAATTGGAAACGGGAGGGTCAAAATAGCGAGGAAAGGGTGTGTGAACACAAGTAGTAGCGTGTAAAATAGCAAGTTGCCTGGAAAATAGCGACGGATTAGTAAGGTGCGTGGGAAATAGAAAAGGGGCGTGGGTTTAAAATTGGATGAAAAGCACAAAATTTTATTTAATTCAACAGAAAAAACACATTCAAAGGAGCGCCAGCTTTTAAGAAACTGCCGATCGAGGAACTCGCAACTTTAGAAGTGAGTGATGACGAAGAGGACGAAAGTTATGAAGATAGTGATTGCGACTGGGACTACGAGCAAGATAATACCGGTGAAAAAATTCGTCTAAAAAACTATCGTCAGCAGAGTTCCAATTCTCAAAGAGCGTCCACCAAGGTCTCCACATACCAGCCCACAGACAAACTTTTTCACCGTTTTGCCCATAAAATAAACTTGGAAAAATACGAGGGACCTACTCTACCTGGCCATGCAAGAAATGCCCTTATCGAAAGTGAGAAACGGGCCGATAAAGACCGGATTCGAATCAAAGATAAAAATGATCGAGCCACAGTTGAGCAGGTGATCGATCCTCGGACACGAAAAATCCTCTTCAAAATGCTCACGCAGGGCATTATAAATGTGATGAACGGTTGCATCTCGACCGGAAAAGAGGCAAATGTTTATCACGCGACTTCAAAAACTGGGGTGGATTTTGCCATAAAAATTTACAAGACGTCAATTCTACAGTTCAAAGATCGTGACAAGTACGTGAGTGGCGAGTTCCGCTTCCGGCACGGTTATTGTCGAAGTAATCCCCGGAAAATGGTGCAGACTTGGGCCGAAAAAGAAATGCGTAACCTTCTGCGTTTGAAGCAAGCCGAAATTAATGCTCCCAGGCCGATTGAATTGAGAAAACACGTTTTGCTGATGACTTTTATTGGTGAAAATGGTTGGCCGGCGCCGAAATTGAAGGATGCAGTTCTTCCCACCTCGAAATTGAGGTCTTTGTACAGAGAATGTGTGGAAATTATGTGGAGACTGTACAACAAATGCAGACTGGTTCATGCGGATTTGAGTGAATACAATTTGTTGTATTGTGACTCCTCGATTGTTGTGATTGATGTGTCCCAGTCGGTTGAACACGATCATCCGATGGCTCTCGAGTTTCTCAGAAAAGACTGCACGAATATTACTGGTAATTTGAATTGTTTTAAGTATTTTTAAAAAGTTGCGTTCGTATTTTATTAAATAGTGATGTTTTCAAACGAAAATATTCATTTTTTCGACGAAAAAAGACGAATTCTCAACAGAAAACATACATTTTTAACGAAAAAAATTGATTTTAAACCAAGAAGATTAATTTGTATCCAAAAAGATGAATTCTCAACAAATTAGGTAAATTTTCCACAAAATCACTCAATTTTTAAATTAAAAAGATTAATTTTTTTAAAATAAAAATTAATATTTTAAATTTAAAAATTCAAATATTTGGTTGAAGATGTACGAAATTTGTTGAAAACTCGTCATTTTTGTAGAAAATTAATTTTCTTGGTTGTAAATACAACTATTTGGTTCAAAATGTGTGTCTTTTGTTGGGAATTTGTCTTTTGGAAATTCAACCACTTGCTAAAAAATTGAACTATGCTGTGGAAAATTGAACTTTTTTGTAGAAGATTCGGTTGAAATATCAACTATTACATTTTTTTTTATTGAAAATTCATCTTTTTTGTTTGAAAATTCAACAATTTGGTATAAAATTAAACTATGTTGTAGAAAATGTCATTGTTTCGTAGAAGATTCGCTTTATTCATTACAAATTTATTTTCATAAATAAAAATTAAACTTTTTAATTTAAAAATTTAATTATTTGGTTAAAAATTTAAGGAAATTGTAGAAAATTCGTATTTTTTATGAAAAAATAAATCTTCTTGGTTAAAAACAAAACTATTTGGTTCAAAATCTGTGTATTTTGTTGAGAATTCGTTTGTTTGTTTTACCAATAAAAAAAGAATTTTCAATAAAAACAGGTTTGTTTTAGCCGAAGCAATGAATTTCAACTAAAATGACAAATATTTAATAAAAATATGCGTATTAAATAAAAAATTCAACCAAATTGTTGCATTTTTAAGCCGAAAAGGCGAGTTTTCTACAAAACAGTTGAATTTTCAATCACATGTTAATAATTTTCATCAAAAAATTTAATTTTGAACCAAATATTCGATTTTCCAACGAAAAAGTTGAATTTTCAACCAAGAAGATTATTTTTCCACCAAAAAGACGAATTTTCAACAAAATAATTTTTTTTTCTACAAGAAAAGAGTTTCCAATCAAAAGAGAAAAAAATTAAACCAAATTTTTGAATCTTCAAGTCAAAAATAAGATTTTTTTTTACAAAAAATTCGGATTTTTAAGGAAAAAATTAATTTTTAAACCGAATAGTTAAGTTTGGTACAGATTTTGGGCTCAAAAAATAATTTTCAATCAAATAGATTATGTGGAACCGAAGAGTTGAATTTTTTTTTATTATTGTTCTAAAATTTTGTAACCAAATAGGCGAACTATCTACAAAACGGTTAAATTTTTAACCCAAAAATATGATTTTTTAACAAAAAAATTAATTTACTACGAAAAAGTGAAATTTTCATGCAAATAATTTAATGTTCAACAGAGAAGTTAGTTTTCGACCGAACAGTTGCATTTTCTACTGAGCTGTTAATTTATAAACTAAACCATATTAATTTTCTACAAAAAGACGCATTTTTAACAAATTCCGTAAATTTTCAACCAAATAATTGAATTTTTAAATTAAAAAGAATAATTTTTATTTAAAAAAAGTAATTTTTAATAAAAAAGTTGAATTTTCAACCCGAAAATATGAAATTTCAACCAAAGTTTTCATTTTTATGGAAATAGTTCAATTTTTATATAAAAAATGGATTTTCTACAAAAATTATGAATTGTATGAATTTTCAAAAGAAAAAGATTAATTTTCAATGAAAAAATATAATACTTGATATATTAACCGAAAAATATTTTTATTTTAAATAAAACATCATTGAATTTAACGAAAAAGGGGAATTTTCAGCAACATATTATAAATTTAAAGAAGAGTTATTTTTAAACAAAAGTTGAATAGTTCAATATTCATTTTTTAAAATTAATTTTCAATAAAAAAATGATTCTTCGACAAAGCAATTTAATTTTCCACAACATGATTCAATTTTTCAACAAGTTGTTCAATTTCTAAAACACGAGTTCCCAAAAAAAAACATATATTTTGAACCAAATAGTTGTATTTTCAATGAAGAAGATTGATTTTTTAACCAAAAATACGAACTTTCGACAAATTCCGTACATTTTTAACCAAATGATTGCATTTTTAAATTAAAAAGATTAATTTTTAAACAAAAATGGAATAAAATCATTTTTATTTAAAAAAATTAATAGTAATTTTTTTCTTTGGCTGAACATTGATTTTTCTAACAGAAAGCTTAACTATTGAATTTGTTGTTGATAACTCATATTTTTTTGTTGAAAATTAGTTTCTTTCGTTTAAAATTTAACTATTTGTAGAAAATAAATCTTCTTTTTTGAAAATTCATCCCTTTAGTTGAAAATTTAACAAGTTCAGTTAAAGATTTAACATTTTCGTTGAAAATTCATCACTTTTGTTGAAAATTTGACTGTTTTGTTGAAAATTCACCTTTTTTTTAGCTGAAAATTAATTTGTTTAACTAAAAATTAAACTATTCAAGTTTTTGTTAATAATGTATCCTTTTTTAAGTATATATCCATGCCTTTTGTTTAAAATTTAAGTGTTTCTGTTGAGAATTCACATAACATTAATTAAAAATTGATCAGTTCGGTTGAAAATTTAACTATTCGATTTTTGTTGATAATGTATGCTTCTTAGTTCAAAATTCGACTATATGGTTGAAAATTAATATTAATACAGTAACCACATTAATTTTATCAAAACATATACTGAATTTTAAGCATAAAAAAATAAAAATTTATTTGAATTATTGTTCTAATTCGTGGACTTTAGAGAGAAAAATCAAGAAATTATTAATTACGTTGTTACTGTTATTTAATTAATATATCTTTCAATATAATTTATAAAAGCTTTCTAAATTAAAAATATCAATTAAGTACCTAGAAACTGAAAAAAAAATTATAATAAACTCGCGAATTTGTTTAAATATTCTGAGTCGATTGTTTAAAAAAAAATGCGAAATATTTGAATAGCTCGCGAATTATAAAAAAATTAGACCTAGAAAAAACTTTAGATACCTGTAAAAAAATTCGAATTGTCTGGGATTTTTTTCTTTGATAATGTTGTATGGTATTAAATTTAAATAAAAATAATACATAAATAATAATAATAATATAAAAAATAAACAAAAACTGTCTAATTAGTCTGTTTTCTAACATTTTAGAGAGAAAAAAAATTAATTTCTTCTTCGCTTATTTGTGTAGATTTCTTCAAGAAGAAAGATGTGGCGGTAATGTCAATGAAGGCACTTTTTACTTTCATTACTGATCCCACTG
Organism: Druon quercuslanigerum; assembly: GCA_010014905.2. NCBI lineage: Eukaryota > Metazoa > Arthropoda > Insecta > Hymenoptera > Cynipidae > Druon > Druon quercuslanigerum. The sequence continues at coordinate 11,499 of JAAAKG020085043.1, read as the reverse complement.
TAACAGAAGATAATATGGATGAATATCTCGACACAGTTTCGAATCAAATGACACAGGAATCGCAAGAATTAAATCCAGAGCAAGAAGTGGAGGAAGAAGTATTTAAACAAGCTTACATTCCTCAAAGGCTTGCTGAGGTAAAGTGTACCCAACAAATTTTTTCTTTTTTTAAAAATAATTCCTCTTTTTTCCCCCATATTTTCAAAAAACTTTCCCGTTTTTTCGATTAAATGCGAACTAAATTAAGATAATTTTAATGAAAAAAATAAGATCAGTGAAAGAAAATTTTACTAATTTTTTAAAAATCAAAATAATATTATTGGTTTTTGAATTTACGGTAATTATTCAGGGAAAATTTGTGAAACCCTAAAAAAGTCAGGATATTTTTTCTAAACAGATTTTCAAATGAATTTGATTATTTTGTTAAAAATTCAAAAAGTTTCTTTGAAAGTCTTTTTTTGAGTTGTTTAAACTGTTTTCTTGAGAATTCGTCTTTTTGGGTTAAAAATTTATCTATTTTGGTAGAAATTGTATATTTTTGGTTTAAAATCACAACTGTTTGGTTATAAATTAATCTCTTTTGGTTCAAGATGAAAATTAATATCTTTAGATGAAAATAAATTTATTTTTCATTGCATTTTTTTAAAGTGACAACTGTTCCATTTTTTATCGAAATTTTACCTTTTTTGATAGAAATTTAATCTTCTTGATTGAAAATTTATCTATTTATGCAAGCCTTTAAATATTTCGTTGAAATTTTTTTTATTTAGCTGAAAATTTAATTGTTTTTGTTGAAAATTCTTTCTTTCATTTTTTTTTTAAATTACAACTCTTTAGTTCAAAATTAATCTGCTATGACTGAGAATGCAGTTATTTTGCTGAAAATTCGTCTTTTTGGTTAAATTCAAATGTTTAAGTTTAAAATTATTCAATAATTAATATACTAATAAATTAATACATTTATAGTTAAGAATTCATCTTTTTTCGTTGAAAATTCAACTACCTGTTTAAAAGTGGAACTGCTTTGTTAAAAATTCATGTTTTTATTGACTTTTCATCATATAACTTGTAAATCCTTTATTTTTTGTTAAAAATTTAAACATTTGATTGCTGTTTTTAAATTAATTTTCTTAACTGAAAATTTAACTCTTGTTTGGTTGAAAAATAATTTTTTTAGTTGAAAGTTTAGCTATTTAGTTAAAGATTCCTGTATTTTGTGATAGAATATTAATCTTCTTGGTGGCTTGTTCATCTTTTGGTTAAAAATTCATTTCTTTGGTTTGAAAATTCTACTACTTTGTTGAAAATTTGTTTGTTCTTTTTAATTGAAAAATTAATTTTTTCTAACTGAAAACTAACTATCCCCTTTTTTTTTTGAAAAAAATAATATATTTTTTATTGAAATTTACTTTTCTCGATTGAAAAGTCATCTGTTTTTGTGAAAATTTAACCTTTTTGTTAGAAATTTTATTTTATTTGGTTGAAAATTAATTTTTTCGTTGAAAATGTTAAGAAGTATATTTTGGGTAAAAATTCTTTTTTTTTGGCTTGAAAGTTTATTTTTCTAGCTGCAAATTGAAACATTCTATTATTGGTTAAAAATGTATACATTTTCTTGAAAATTGGTCTTATTGGGTAGAAAATTAACCTTTTGGTTAAAAATTCCTTCTTTTGTTTCTGTCGAAAATTTATTTTTGTAACTGTAAATTTGGTTGAAAATTCGCTTTTTTGGAGTAAATAATTATAATTTTGCTTGAAAATTTATTTCTTTGTCAAAAAATTAGATTTTGTATTGAAAATGAATTTTTTTACTGAAAATGTAACTTATATTTTTAGATAAAAATGTAGCAATTTTGTTGAAAATACCGTTTTTCTTGGTTGAAACTTTATTTTTGGAGTCGAAAACAAACTGATGCTAATCGTATTTTTTGGTTGGTATATTAACAATATTATTGACAATGCCTTTTTTAGAAATTAATATTTTTAGTAGAAAATTAATATTTTGGGCGAAAATTGACCTTTTTTTTATTAAAAATTAAACAATTTTGTTGAATATTGATTGCTTTGGTAAAAAATGAGTTCTTGTATTGAAAATGAATTTTTTTACTGAAAATGTAACCTATATTTTTGTTTAAAAATGTCACCGTTTTGTTGATAATTCCCTTCTCTTTTAGTTGGAAATTTAGTTTTGTAGCTAAAAATGCAACTGTTCTATTTTTGGTTGAAAAATGTAAAAAATTAATCTTTTGGTTTGGTAATTCAACAATTTGGTAGAAAATTCAGTATTTTTTGTTAAAGATTCATCAGCTTATTTAAAAATAACTTTTTTTGGAAGGAAATTTCACTATTTTGTTGAACATTCTTTTTTTTACATTAAAAATTTATTTATCGAACTAAAAGTTGAACTATTCTTTTTTGTTAGAAAAATTCATTTTTTTATTTAAGATTTAATTATTCTTCTTATAATCGTTATGTCTTTTTTTTGCAGAAAATTTATCTTTTGGTCCAAAATGCTTTTTTTTATAGCAAATTTATTTTTGTGACTGTGAATTAAACTATTCTATTTTTTTTGTAAATTTAACCACTTTTTTGACATTTTTTTTTAATAATAATTTTAGTAGAAAATTAATCTTCTTGGTTCAACATTTTTGTAGCTGAAACTTGAACTATTCTATTTTTGGTTAACATTTTTTTTTAATTCAACTATTTTGTTGAAATTTTTTTAAATAATAATATTAATCTTCTTGTTCGAAAATTTACCTTTTTGATTAAAATTTTTTTAAATAAAATTTTAACTATTGATTTTTAAATTCCTTTCTTTTCTGGTTGGAAATTTATTTTTGTAGTATTCTGTTTGATGTTGGTATTTTTTTGATGAAAAATTAATCTTTTGGGTTGTAAATTCAATAATTTGGTTGAAAGTTTATTTTTTGTTGTTAAAGATTCATCATTTTATTATCAAAATTAATTTATTTGTTTCTAAAGTTAACTATTTTATTGAAAAGTCGTTTTTTTATTTATATTTTCTGGAAAAAATTAATCTTCTTTGTAAAAAAAATTGATCATTTTGGTTGTAAATGGATTTATTTGGCAAAAAATTAGCTGTTTTTATTAAAAATGTTTTTTTTACTTAGATAGTAACTTACATTTTTGGCTAATAATTTTTGTTTGTTAAAAATTCAATTTATTGTTATAAAACCATTTTCTGTTATTAAAACTCAATTAATTTGTTATAAAAGTAATATTTTAAGCTGTAAATTGAACAATTTTGTTGAAAGTTTATTTTTTGTTCTTCAAGATTTATTAATTTCTTTAAAAAATTAACTTCTTTGTTTCAAGAGTTAACTATTTTGTTGAAATCTTATATTTTTAGTAAAATTTTAATCTTCTGGTAAAAATTTTAATTTTTTTGGTTAAAGATTCATAAAGTTTTTTTTAATGAATTTATTTGTTCTGAAAGTAAACTATTTTGTTGAAAACTCGTTATTTTATTTATATTTTCACACAAAAATTCATCTTCTTAGTTGAAAATTGACCGTTTTGGTTTTAAATTGATTTATTTGGCAAAAAATTAGCTTTTTATTTAAAAAAAATTTTTCCCTTAAACTGTAACCTCAATTTTTGTCCAGCCATTTTTTGTTTTTAAATGATATTCATCATTTTATTACAAAATTAATTTCTTTGTTTGGAACGTTAACTATTTTGTTGAAAATTCAGATTTTTAGTAGATAATTAATCTTCTTTGTCGAAAGTTGATCTGTTTGGTTCTAAATGGATTTATTTGGCAAAAAATTAGCTTTCTTATTTAAAATCATTTTTTTAATTAAAATCTAACTTAAATTTTTGTCTAACAATTTTTTGTTGTTAAAAAACTTAATTTTTTGTCAGAAAACTAATCTTTTGGGTTTGGAAATTAAACAATTTGGTTAAAAGTTCATTTTTTATTCCTAAAGATTCGCAATTTTATTTAAAAATTAATTTCTTTGGTTAGAAGTTTAACTATTTTGTTGAAAATTTATATTTTTATTAAAAAGTTAATCTTCTGGTCGAAAATTAAAATTTTTTTGGTTAAAGATTCATAATTTTATTTAAAAATGAATGTATTTAGTTGGAAATTTAACTGTTATGTTGCAAATTCGTTTTTTAATTATATTTACAGGGAAAAAATTTCTTATTGGTTCAGAATTGATCTTTTTGATTGTAAATGGATTTATTTGGAAAAAAATTAGCTTTTGTAGTAAAAATTAAATTTTTTACTTAAAGTGTTTTATTTAAAAATTAATTTCTTTGGATGTAAATTTAACTTTTTTTTTGAAAATTTATACTTGTAGTAAAAAAAATTATTTATTTAGTTGGACATTTAACTATTATGTTGAAAATTCGTTTTTTTGTTTACATTTTCAGGAAAAAACTAATCTTATGGGCAAAAAACTAGCTTTTGTATCAAAAATATTTTTTTTCCCTTTTTTCCTATTTTTTGTTTTTAAAAACTCAATTATTTTGTTATAAAAGTAATCTTTTGGGTTGTTAATTTAGCATTTTGGTTGAAAGTTCTTTTTTTTTTTTGTTAAAAATTCATCATTTTATTACAAAATTAATTTCTTTGTTTCGAAAGTTAACTATTTTGTTGAAAGTTTAGATTTTTAGTAGATAATTAATCTTCTTTGTCGAAAGTTGATCTGTTTGGTTCTAAATGGATTTATTTGGCAAAAAATTAGCTTTTGTATTAAAAATTAATTTTTTTACTTAAAGTGTAACTTACAATTTTTGCTAACAATTTTTGTTTGTTAAAAATTCAAGTTTTTTTTTTATAAAATTAATCTTTTGGGTTGGAAATTCAACAATTTGGTTGAAAGTTCATTTTTTGTTGTTAAAGATTCATCATTTAATTTAAAAATTAATTTCTTTGTTTGGAAATTTAACTATTCTGTTAAAAATTGATATTTTTAGTAAAAATTTAATCTTCTGGTCGAAAATTTTAATTTTTTGGTTCAAGATTCATAATTTTAGTTAAAAATGAATCTATTTGTTCTGAAAGTAAACTACTTTGTTGAAAATTCGTTTTTTTATTTATATTTTGAGGGAAATTTAATCTTCTTCTTGGAAAATTGATCTTTTTGATTGTAAATGGGTTTATTTGGAAAAAACAAGCTTTTGTATTAAAAATTAATTTTTCTACATAAAGTGTAACTTAAATTTTTGGCTAACAATTTTTGTTTGTTAATAAATTCAACTTTTTCTTTATAAAAGTAATCTTTTGGGTTGAAAATTTAACAATTTGGTTGAAAGTTCTTTTTTTTTGTTAAAGATTCATTATTTTATTTAAAAATTAATTTCTTTATTTGGAAATTTAACTATTCTGTTAAAAATTGACATTTTTAGTAAAAATTTAATTTTCTGGTCGAAAATTTTAATTTTTCTGGTTAAAGATTCATAATTTTATTTAAAAATGAATCTGTTTATTCTGAAAGTAAACTACTTTGTTGAAAATTCGTTTTTTTTTTTAATTTATATTTTGGAGGAAAAAATTAATCCTCTTCGTCGAAAATTGATATTTTTGATTGTAAATGTGTTTATTTGGCAAAAAACCAGCTTTTTTATTAAAAAATAATTTTTTTTAATAAAATGTAACTTACATTTTTGGCTATAAATTTTTGGTTGTTAAAAATTTAACTTTTTCTTTATACAAGTAATCTTTTGGGTTGGAAATTCAACAATTTGGTTGAAACTTCATCTTTTGATGATCAACATTCATAATTTTATTTAAAAATTAAATTCTCTGGTTGGAAATACAACTATTTTGTTGAAAATTTATAGTTTCAGTAGGAAATTAATCTTATTGGTTGAAAATTTTAACTTTTTAGTTAAAAAATCATAATATTATTTAAAAATTAATTTATTTAGTTGGTAACTATTGCAAATTTTATTTGTTTGTTGAAAATTAATATTTTTATCAGTTCATCTATCTTCTGCAAATAATAATTTATTAAATTCTCTGGTCAATTAGGTTATCGATGTTGAACGGGATATAAATCTAGCCAAAACTGGAAAAGAGAACTTGATTTACAAAACTTTAGTAGGTTTAAAAGCCGATTTATCGATGCCGGCAAAAATTCCGGAAATTCTCGCCAGCAAAGATCGTTCAAATAAATCCGATGAGGATGGTGCCACTAGTAGTAGTGATGAAGATGATTCGGAAAATTCAGATCTCGACGATTGTTCTGAGGATAGTGAAGGCAATAAAATATCCAAATTCATAAATGCTGCCCGTCCACGAAATGAAACTTCTGAAAGTAAAAAGGTATGTGATAAAACGACGTTTATTTTAATATTAATATTTCAAATAGTACTATTAATTATTTATTTATTTAATTAATACATTTTTAATACTTTAAATCATAAACTAACTACTCTCGGATACTAAATAAAAAAGATCTTGAACTAATAGTACGGAAATATTTTCGAAAACTGAGGCTCTAATCGTGCGACTTTTTTTTTTAATGCAACTTTTTTCGCTTTTCTCAAAAGTTCGCCTTACTTAGTTTCAATTTTAACCACAATAAATCTGTTCAAAATGAAATTTACAAGCCGAGAAAATTTTACCATTTTTATTGGGGACAATAAAAACACTTTTCTTGGTTGAAAATTCAATTATTTTTTAATAGCAATCTTTCTTTGGTCAAAAATTCAACTGCTTCGTTGAAAATTCGCCTTTTCGGATAGAAAATTTCTATTTTATGGTAGAAAAGTCAACGGTTTAGGTTAAAAATTCATTTTTATTTTTATAAATTTACTTTTTCATTGAAAATTTAAGTGCCTTTTAAAAAATTCGTCTGTTTGGCTTGAAAATTAAACTATATGGTTGAAAATACAACTGTTTTTGGTCCAGGTTTAGTCTCTTTTTTTGAAAATTCGACCATTTTGTTGAAAAATCTTATTATGGATAGAAAGATCGTCTTTTTTGGTTAAAAATGCGCATTTCTTCGTTAAAAATTAAGTTTTTAGTTTAAAATTTAACTTTCTTCAGAAAAAATCATGCTTTTGGCAATAAAAATCAAATATTTAGTTGAAATTTCTTCTATTTTGTTGAAAATTCGCCTCTCTCGGTTGAAAACGATCTATTTGTTGAAAATTCAGCTAATTATTTTAAAAAATAATTGTTTTTGGTTCAGGTTTAACTTTCATTTATTTGAAAATTTTGCCTTTTGGGCAGAAAGTTTCTCTTTTATGGAAGAAAAGTCATTGTTTTAGGTTGAAAATTCATATTTTTTATTTGAAAATTTACTTTCTAAAAAATTCACAAAAAAATCATATTTTTGGTTTCAAAATTCAACTTTTTGGTTGAAAATTTAACTTTTTTATTAACGTTTAATCTCTTTTATTTAAAAAATCGACCATTAAGTTTCAAATTCAATTTTTTGTGCAAAAGTCATATTTTTTGGTCAAATAGTAAACTGTTTTGTTAAATATTAGACATTTTGGACAGTAAAGTCGTTCTTGTGGATTGAAAAGTTATCTTTTATGGTGGAAAATTTTTATGTTTGTTTTCGAGAACGCTTCTTTCTTCGTTGATAAAAAGTTTTTTGTTTAAATTTTTAACTTTCTTTAGAAAAAATCACGCTTTTGGCCAGAAAAATGAACTATTTAGTTGAAATTTCTTCTCTTTTGTTGAAAATTCGCCATCCTTGGTTAAAAATAATCTATTTGTTGAAAATTTAACTATTTTGTTGAAAATGCAACTGTTTTTGCTTTAGGTTTAATCTCTTTTATTTTAAAATTCGCCCATTTGGTTTAAAATTCAATTATTTTTTGAATAGGATTTTTTTTTGGTCAAAAATTCAACTGCTTCGTTGAATATTCGCCTTTTTGATAAAAAATTTCTATTTTATGGTAGAAAAGTCATCGTTTTAGGTTAAAAATTCATTTTTATTTTTATAAATTTACTTTTTCATTGAAAATTAAAGTGCATTTTAAAAAATTCATCTGTTTGGCTTGAAAATTAAACTATATAGTTGAAAATACAACTGTTTTTGGTCCAGGTTTAGTCTCTTTTATTTGAAAATTCGACCATTTTGTTGAAAAATCTTATTATGGATAGAAAGATCGTCTTTTTTGCTTAAAAATGCGCGTTTCTTCGTTAAAAAATAAATCTTTTGTTTAAAATTTAACTTTCTTTAGAAAAATCATGCTTTTGGCAAGAAAAATAAACTATTTAATTGAAATTTCTTCTATTTTGTTGAAAATTCGCCTTTCTCGAATGAAAACGATCTATTTGTTGAAAATTCAACTATTTCGTTAAAAAAAGCAACTGTTTTTGTATCAGGTTTAATCTTTATTATTTAAAAATTCGTCCACTTCATTGAAAATTCTTCTTTTTGTATAAAAATATCGTCTTTTTTGGTTAAAGACGCGCCTTTATTGATTAAAAATTAAGTTTTTTGTTTAAAATTTAATTTTCTTCAGAAAAAATCATGCTTTTGGCATGAAAAATCGACTATTTTGTAGAAAATTCACCTTTCTCGGTCAAAAACGATCTACTTGTTGAAAATTCAACTGTTTTTGGTTCAGGTTTAGACTCTTTTATTTGAAAATTCGATCATTTTGTTGGAAATTCAATTATATAATTCAAAAGTCATCTGTTTGGGAAAAAAAGGTAAATGGATTTGTTGAAAATTCTTCTTTTTGGATGGAAAAATTGCCTGTTTTGGTTAAAAATGCACCTTTCTTCTTTGAAAATTAAGTTTCTTGTTTAAAATTTAACTTTCTTTTGAAAAATTATCCTTTCGACAAGAAAATTCATTTATTTAGTTAAAGTTTCTTCTATTTTGTTAAAAATTCGCCTATCTTGGTTAAAAACGATCAATTTGTTGAAAAATCAACTATTTCGTTAAAAATGTAATTGTGTTTTGTTCAGGTGTAATCTCTTTATTTGAAAAATTTGCCTTTTGGACAGAAAATTTCTCTTTTATGGAAAAAAGTCAACGTTTTAGGTTGAAAATTCATCTTTTTTGTTTGAAAATTCACTTTCTAAAAAACCACCAAAGAAATCATATTTTTGGCTTTAAAATTCAACTTTGTTATTAGCGTTTATTCTGTTTTATTTAAAAAATCGACTATTTAGTTTCAAATTCAATTATCTTGTTCAAAAGTCATATTTTTTGGTCCAAAAGTAAACGTAAAGAAAATTCATATTTTATTTTGGAAAATGAATTTTTTCAGGTTGATAATGAATCTTTCTTGGTTTAAAATAAACTTTTTTGTTGAAAATTCAATTCTTTTTTTAAAAAGTCGTATTTTTGTCATAAAATTCAAATCTTTTGTTGCAAATTCTATTTTGGTTCAGGTTTTATCTCTTTTACTTAAACATTTGAGCATTTGCTTGAATACTCAATTATTTTCTTTAACAGTCACTTTTTTCTGGTCAATACTTCACCTGTTTTGTTGGAACTTCGCAATTTTGGATGTAAAACTTCTCTTTTATTGTAGTAAACTCATCTTCTTTGGTTAAAGTTTCAATCTTTTCTGGTTAAAAATAAACTTTTCTGTTCAAAATTTAACTATCGTCTAAAAAAATCATCTTTTGGGGCATGAAAATTTGCCTCTCTTGGTTAAAAAATAATCAATTTATTGAAAATTCAACTTTCCAGACTGATAATTAAACTGTTTAAAAATGTACTTTTTTGATGAAAATTTAACTTTTTTTTAATTATATTTTTGCATGGAAATCCAACTATTTGGTTAAAATTTTTATTGCCTTTTTTATTTAAAAACGATCTATTTGTTGAAAATTGAACTTTTCAAACTGTTATTTCAACTATTTGGTTGAAAATGCAACTTTTGTTAGTTCAAGTTTAATCTCTTTTAATTGAGAATTTGATCATTTGGTTGAAAACTGAATTATTTTGTTCAAAACTCACTTTTTCTGGTCAAAAATTCAAATATTTTGTTGTGACATGAAAATTTCCTTTTCTTAGTTAAAAAACGATAAATTTATTGAGAACACGACTTTTCAGTCTGGTAATTTAACTGTCTTCTTAAAAATATGTCTGTTTGGTTTTAAAATTCAACAATTTGGTTAAAAAAGCAACTGTTTCTGGTTCAGGTTTAACCTCTTATTTAAAAATTCGTCCATTTTGTTGAAAATTCAATTATTTTGTTGAAAGTTTCTCATTTTTGGATAAAAAATTGATCTTTTGTGGTAGAAAAGTCGTCGTTTTTGGTTGAAAAGGTACTTTTTTCTTGCAAATGTAACTATCTTTTTTAAAAATTATCTTTTTGGCATGAAAGATCATTTATTGGATTAAAAATGTATCTATTTTGTTAAAAATTTGCATTTTTGGTTATAAACGATCTTTTTTGGTCCATAATTAAACTGTTCTGTTGAGTATTCCCCTTTTTGGATAAAAAAAATCATTCTTATGGACTAATGCAACTTTTGTAGTGCTTTATAGTCGGTCCGATCCCTGTTTTAATTTTTTTTCCTATGTCATAATTTTCTGTAAAAATTTGGTTTCTTTGTAGCTTGGTCAATAGTTTTCTAAAAATTTGATTTATTTCCAATTTGCGAATTTTGAAATCCTTCTAGTCGATCCGATACCTGCTTTAATTTATTTCACAATTTCATTATTTTCTGTAAGAATTTGATTTATTTCTAATTTTATTAATAATTTTATAAAAATGCAATTCCTTTGTAATTTTATGTGATTAATGCAACTTTTTTAGAGCATTCTATTCGATCCGATCCCTATTTTAAATATTTTCCCTATTTAATAATTTTCTGTAAAATTTCATTTCTTCGTAATCTTATGCGACTAAAGCGACTTTCGTTACGGCGTTCTAGTGGATCCGACCTATTTTTTAATTATTTTTACTATTTCATGATTTTCTGTAAAAATTTGATTTCTTTCTAACTTTAGTAATAATTTTATAAAAATGCAATTCCTTTGTAATTTTATGCGATTAATGCGACTTTTTTAGAGCCTTCTATTCGATCCGATCCCTATTTTAAATATTTTCCCTATTTAATAATTTTCTGTAAAATTTCATTTCTTTATGTAATTTTTTTTTAAATTTGATTTCTTTGTCGTTTTATGCTACTTCTGCAGAAACTTTTAGTCGATCCGATCCGTGCTTTAACTATTTTCACTATTTCATAAATTTCTGTACAAATTTGATTTCTTTGTAATTTGATGAATAATTTTCTAAAAATTTGATTTCTTTCTAATTTGTGAATTTTGAAAAGCTTTCTAGTCGATCCGATCCTTGCTTTAATTTATTTCACAATTTCATAATTTTGTGTACAAATGTTGTAGAGCGTTCTATTTGATCCGATCTCTATTTTAACTATTTTCCCTATTTAATAATTTTCTGTAAAAATTTTATTTTTTAGTAATTTTATGGATCATTTTATAAACATTTGATGTCTTTGTAATTTTATGAATAATTTTATGAAGATATAATTTTTTGTAATTTTATGCGACTGTTACGACTTTTGTAGAG
>JAAAKG020085032.1:0-16610 GCA_010014905.2 Druon quercuslanigerum | reverse complement strand
CGATTACTGTAATTGGAATTGTCTGAATGATTATTTTAATAAACGCATTTTAAAATTACGGAAAGTGGACTGCGCAATTTCTTTACCCCTGGAACTTAAACTAAGAAGATTTGGCATTATAATATAACACCTTGTAATTTTATACTTAGAGTTCTTTTTTTCTCTTTCATTCTGTGATGAACCATAAAATTATAAGACATAGTCTAGGTGAAATTTTTTGGAGGCTAAAAATTCACCTCATGACAAGATCTTTTCAAGCTAGAAAAACAGCAATTAAAGAACTCAATCGAAATAAAGACATCATAATATTACCATGCAGACAAAGGTAACACAACAATAAGAATAAATAAAGAAAACTGTAAGAACAAAATCATGAACCTTCTAACTCACGATACATATCATAAATAAAAAAAAAACAACTTAAAAACAAGCCAGACAAAATCCCTTCAGAAGACTACACTTGACAACAAAACAATATATAAATTATTACCTACTAATAATTTCTCTCCAAGATTTCTCCAACTGACAAGCTCACACGCTTTTCTGTCAAAGAAATAAATCCTTTTACATAACACTTTATCACTTACGTCTAAATCTCTTTTGATTTTATTACAAAGATGCAACAGATTCACATTCAACCCCAAGAGATCATAGTAAGTTTTCACGTATTATCTCTCTTTACGAAACTATCAAAATCTGATACGATTGATATTGATTTTCCATCCTTTGCAAACTTCCCATCTGATTGGATACCTTTGATAGAACACTGTCTCATGAATACTTACTTCTCTTTCCATAATTAATTCTATAAACAAACCTCAAAAGCAGAAATTGTATCTCTCATCTCACTTGTAATAGCCAACATCGGTATGGAATATATATAAACTAAAATCTTCAAGCAATCCAAACGTAAACAGGAATGTTGGTTCCGTTACGTAGATGAGAATTTTGGCAACTGAAGACATCAACGTAACTTTTGTTCAATAATAACTATCTCGATTTCCGGACCTAAATTTACATTCAGTGTAACTGAAGATAGAAAGGTGTTGTTATTTGCCCGCGAGAGTTCTCAATGCTTTGCAATGTTCTTTTCTTGAATGAATAAACTCGAGAATAATCTCCAAATTTGCGAGATTAGTAAGCGCTTATCTTTGCTTAATTTTTTAAAAGATTCCAAGTAAGATCTTAATTTTCTTCAGTGATACAAAAAAATTTAATTTTGCACTAACCTTTGCCTTTAAGAACTGATTTCAAATATTGAAACTTCTCTTATTAAGAAAAGGTTATTTTAGATTTTTAAGACTTGTCGACGCCACTGATACATTGCCATTTTCAAAAACGAAGATCGAATTACGAGTGACTGTATTACCATTTACACTGAATGGTAGCGATACAGATGCCAAAATATCGTGAGCTTGAGCAAGTATTTGAAAGTACCTAAATGTATTTTTTGTCAGGACTTTGAAGGATTATCGAAAGATTACTTATTTGCGTTTGGATGGACCATGTAAAATACAAATTATAATATTTATGCATTTTCTAATTTTGTATTACTAAGGAAAAGGATTTCGTACAACTCATCTAGATTAAATGATAACTTAACATTTATTTCACTCGAAAAACAAGAATAGAGTCCTTAGTCGTCCAATCCTTTTTCCAAAGGGACTCCTTCAAGCGGAGTAAAAGCTTTGGTACATACATACATACTATAATAAAACATGCTTAACACGTCTAAAGCTGATTGGCAAACAAAAATGGTTCAAACAAAAATTACTTCGATTATAAAACATATTATAAGTGGTATAAGATATAACAATAAAGAGCAAAATAAGTTTAAGCAGGTACAGAAAGGAGAAGATGTAAAATAATTTCAAAAATATGATTAAGAAATCAGACAGAAGATGTAGGGCATTTGATAAAAAGGAGAACAGAAAGTCCAGAATCGGTGTTAGGAAACTTTTTTGTGAAAAATTACTCGACAATCTGAAATATTGTTGAAATTTTTGTTGTAGTATTTTTTTGTGGATAACGTGTCATGAAACGATAAAAATAAGCTGAATTTACCATGACATGCAGGTACATTCAGATGACGTTTTAAAAATTCTCCGCTAATAATGCTCCACCTTACGCCTTTGGGCAAAACGAATGTATTTGAGCCAAAATTTTTCAAAATCATCCATCTTGAAACCTTTAAGCGGATCGTGACCTGGGTCTACTTTTACAGTTTCTCATTCTACCTTTTGATTTTGCTCGTCTCCTGGAATCACGAATGAATGCGCATGTCCCTCTATGATTACTCCAATGATTTTCGTTCCAGTTGTATCTGTAAGCACGGGGTATTCAACGTCTGAGTCTAAAATGTAAATCCGAGGATTCTTATTTTCATCAAAACATAGGATATCATAGAAATCAAGTGTTATGATAGGAAGTGGTTCTGACTTTTTCCCACGTCGCGAATTCCATTTTGGTGCTATAAACAAAATATTTAGAGGTGATTATTGAAAGCTTTTTCACTATAGACAAAGATTTTTGAAATAAAAAAAATGGAAATGTGAATCAATTATGTATTTTTCAAATTAAGAGAGTACGGAAAAATGCAAGTGGAGAACAATATATGTATTTGTGATAGGTATGAATTTTAAATCCTGCCAAAGATCATCCGATATGACATGCGCATATCATAAAAAAATTTAATATGTTGCTTAAGCATATTGCAGGATAGGTATAAATATTAACAAGTATGGGATGACTCTTAAAAATTGGTGTAATTATTATTTGGCAATTAATCATTTTGAATTTTTTAATTCATTTTGAATTTTGAATTAGAATGGCTACCGATTCGGGCAGTGGTTCTAAAAGTTCCGACTCAACGGTCGTTAATTACAATAATAAGATACAAAAATCACCCATTCGCTACCAGTGCTGTAAAGGCACCATCATAAAAAGTGTTCTCTGTATTAATTGTGGTACTTCTTATTATAAAAGCTGTGCAAATCGTATAAAAGATCTCGTCTACTTCAGTGATGCTCGGAGTCAGCGTTTTAGGCCAAAAAGTGTTCTATCAGGCAGTGAAAGTTAAACGATTACTCGACTACAAAAATTAATTAAGGAACAGAAGACGCTCTTATATACTAAAGTTAAAGAAATTAAATCATTCAAATCTCATGTAAGAGCACTGAAAACCAAAGAAACAAAAATGGATGTAACTAAAGTGTCTGATGACGTTACCAGTATGAAAGATACGAAGTCATATCGTGACGCAGTAGCAACAATTGTTATCAAGCCGAAAAATAAGGCTCAACCTTCCTTAGAAACTAAAAAAGCTCTAAAATTTAATATCAAGACCAGTGAGATATCAGCAGGTGTCACCGTGGCTAGAAGCATTTCTGGTGGAGGAATTATAATAAGCTGTAGTGATATTGCATCAAAAGAAAAAGCTTCGTGAAGCTGCTGTGAAATTAGGAGATCAGTATGTTGTTATAGAGCCCCGAAAGGTCTACCCTAAAATTAAAATCTTAGGAGTACATAATAATGATATTGAACAGGATGAAGATCTTGTGGAAAAAATTGGTAGACAAAATCAACTTTTAGATGGAATGGATTTTAAAATGAAGGTGGTCTACAAAAAAGCAAATTTGAAAAATCAGAACTTTTACACCATGATCCTGGAAGTTGACCCTGTTACACATCGAGAGTCATTGGAGAGAGGCAGAATTCCTGTTGGCTGGGGAAGTTGTAGAGTGATTGATTATGTGAGCGTATTAGGATGCTTCAAGTGTATAAAATTCGGACACATGGCCAGGGTATGTCGACAAACTAATAATACATGTCCACAGTGTGCGGGAGATCATAAAGAGTCAGAATGTGAAATAAGAGCAAAATCAACTATTCTCCTATATAGCAACCCGATCAGTCGAATAGACAAACTGAATACAGATATGACATGAACTTTGAACGACCTACTGTGTCAAGTCGGTGAAATCAAAATCGCATAAGAGGGGGCAGAGCACCTATCACGGCTAATCGCTCTAATTATGATGTCATAATTTTCACTGAGACATGGCTCAACTCGAATTACTACGATGCTGAATTAGGTTTGAAGGACTACATTATCTATAGCAAGGATAGAGATAATAACACCAGTCATTGTGAACGAGGAGGAGGAGTACTCATTGCAGTGCATTTAAAGTTTCGTAGCTTTGCTTGCGGAATGAGAATTTCCACTGTGGAACAGATTTTCGTAATTCTATACCATAGATCCTGACGCATACTTTTTGGCGCAGCATATATTCCCCCTCTCTTATCTCCGAGTAATTATTATCACCATTGTACCACGATAGAGACAATATGGGATACTTAGGGACCCACTTCAACTTAATTTCATTAATTTACCCACATTTACTTGGATGATTGATGAACAAGGACTCCGTATTCTATCTAATGGTGGAGCACTTCCCTCAGCAAGAGAAGGTGAAACTGCACTTTTGGACACATATAGGTTTTTGAATATGTATCAAGTGAATCAAATATCTAACACCTTTGGTAGGATTCTCGATTTGGTCCTCACATCATTGGAAGCAGCATCAGTCTGTAAGTCAGATGATTCACTGTTAATCTGTGACGAATATCATCCTGCACTAGAAATAACACTTCCTGAAAATATTATTGAACTTGTAAATGTAGAAAGTCACTACTGGGACTTTAAAAATGCAAACTACGCGGCGATTTCTTCGTTCCTTGCAGATGTGGATTGGGATCAGACATTTGAAACTTCCTGCGTTCTGAATGTATATCTATTGTTTATTCAGTAATATGCGATGCAGTAGACAGATATGTACCTTGGCGTAAAGTTCTAAAGAACAAACATCCAGTATATTTTTCACGAGAATTAGTCAAATTGCTTGTAAAAATCGGAATATGATAAGTTTTCAAACCTAAGAGTGTTCAAAATGTGGAAAATAATATCCCATACAATCCCAAAGCTTTTTGGAGGCACGTCAAGAAAAACAGAACCGAGAAAGGATCAACTCCTAATATTATGTACCTTGGCGATAAACAAGCAGATTTCATAGCGGAAATAGTAGAGCTTTTTGCTGAAAATCTTGCATCTGTATTTGTAAATATTGATCTGTCTGAATACACGACTAATAAAGGGACATCTCTAGATGTAGGTAGTATAGATATTGCACTATTAGAGGTATTTGAGCGAAACTGTTTAATTGATTGTAATAAAGAACCTGGTCCCGATGGAATACCTCCTATATTTTTAAAGAATAATTGCTATGCTATTTCTAAACTACTATGGCTTTTCTATAGTAAATCCCTATACACAGGAATTTTTCCACCGCAGTGGCAAAATAGTCATATTGCTCCTATAGACAAAGCGGTTGATAAAGCTGATATAAAAAACTACAGACAAGTTAGTATTATTAATACAATTGCAAAGGTATTTCAAAATATAGTTACACAAAATATCCGTGTAGAGTGTAAATAAATTGACGGATGAGCAGCATGGCTTCGTTTCTGGTAGAACAACATGTTCTAATGTAACCATTTACATGCAATTCATAAGTGAGGCGTTAAATAGAAAATTACAAGTTGACGCAATTTCTACAGATTTTTCGTAAGCCATTGATAAAGTTTATCATATGCGATTAATCCAAAAGGTCGAAGATTTTGGATTTCACTGAAAGACGAATGGTTTAATAGTTATGTAAGTGGGTGGCTACTATCTGTAAAATGTAAAGGAACTCTCTCCCGTAAATTTGCCGACCCGTGCCTATGTGATAACAAATCCAAAAGCTCCTTACAGTGAGACACGAGCAACAGCTTTTTTTATATTAGTAGCACGCCATATTCTATGAAACTGGATAATTAGCATCCGTGATGTTCAAGGACTCGTCAATGTTGGCTGCATCTCCCGTAAGTGCTGATCGAAGATAAAATAATTTAATAACTCCTGGTATCGAAGCCTAATCACGGATGATAAGCTTCCATAGATCATGAAAAGAGTGCTTTTGCTGGTAGTCTCCGGAGAATGTTGCCAGTGCCATATTTGGCAGGTCATATTTTTGATTGATTGATATTTGTTTATTTATCCCTAATTGCGTATTAAAATGTAGCTGAATTAAGACTGATGATGATGATGCTGGGTCTTTCATTGATTTGCTATCACGGCAAAGTATACATTTTCTATTGTCTATCTAACCATACTTATCTCCATGTCAGCTACTTTGTAATTGTCTTCTGCTTCCTGGGTGGTGAGCTGGTCTAGTTTCATTTGGATTTTGTCGAATTCTTCTTATGCTGAGACAAGTTTGGCTAGTCTTTTCTTTGGTTCGTCAACAGACGCTTTCGGATCTATCCCACAAACATAGGTTTTCGATCAAGTTTGTATGGTTTTAAGTACCTCTAACCAATTAACGAGATCTGTGCGAGTTTTCGTGTTAATTCTATGACGTAAATTACGCTAAGATCCGTCGATGCATGAAAATTATGATAACCACGGATAGACCCTTGACATTTCAACATCACTGTGCTATCTATGGGCCTCATGACTTCTTTTCCGACTGAAATTGAGTCAGTGCTGTCATAGCTGGTGGCTGCTTGAATGCAAGAAGGGAGGTTGGCTTTTTTCCTACTCTGCCCTATATCCTGCGGACATCCTTAATTTCAAGGTTAGCTTTCTTCTAAGATGACGCTCTCTAACACTACTGCACACTGAATGATTGTTTCGTATTTTTTTAATATGAATTGGAGGACACACTGAACTTTCATTTGTACGTTATTTTATTAGAATCTATTTGGAATTATATAAAAATTCACTAAAGTATTTAATCTCACGCACATGAGAATAATATTTTTCACAAAAATTGTGCATAGTTTTTTAATCGAAAACAAGAAATCATGAGCGATTTTCGCTTTGGTAGAGTCATGCAAAATGAACGCAAGCTTTAAGAAATCTAAGAACCTGAGTATAGCTCCCAAACTTTTCAGGTACGCAAATTGCTTTGAGAATCCGAAATTTTCGGGTATCCAAAGCTTTTCCACAAGTCGAAACTATTCCAGGATCAGAAGTTTTTTGCAGCCCGGTTGAATATCGGGCTTCGGGTTTCTGCAAACTACTAACGATCAGATCGTCAACTTACCTGTATATGTGCATAGATGCACGGAGAGAAAAATCAAGCTTTAAATCGATTTAAACATCCCATCGTTTAAAAGCTTATAAAAAACTATCCTTTAATAGGGGGGATCATGCTTTCGAAGCATGAAAAGTCTCCATGCTCGAAATGCAAGGCGCTCATGCTTTTTCAGCAAGACCCTCATTCTTACGAGGCATACTCAACTAGAAAGCTGCTTATTTATTCAGTCAGGAATATTATTTGAATTACAAAGCCGTCCTGATTAAAGTTTTTAAGTGAGTACTACTAATGCTGATTTAGGGAGAAGGAGTCAACTTTTCAGCAAACTTACACAAATATCAACCGATTTTTATGAATCCTCATTTTGGTTTCTTATAATTACATGGATTAATATATTTTTCAAATTGAAATTTAATCAAGCCATGCTTTCATAATTTTAGTTTTCGTAACCAGCCTGAATCTCATAATAATGAAGGGGTCGTTCGTTCTGAATGATTCGATTTTCCATAGAGTTTCTATCCCCTTTTGTTTAGCAAGGGTACAATAGAAAGCTCAAAAAACGCAAACCCAGTTAGCACTGATCATCATTGCTATTGTGCTTTTAATTTTGATTATTAAACAATATATATATATATCTAGGCTAAAAAAATCAGAAAAAATGTAACCCTTATTCCTTAAGACAAACCACAGAACGAAATACTTCTACTCGGGTAGGTAGCTGAACTTTAGGAATTTATTTCAAAATATATAAAAAACTGACAGTAAACTAATTGTATTTTATATGAAGTTTTAGCCCCTTTAACGACACTAGTAAACGAGAAATTCAATCTTAAAATTATAATTGTAGGTAGCAAAGAAATTTAAACTTATTTTCAATGAGGTAAAATCTAACTCTAAAAATTGAAAAGTATCTACTCTTAACTTTCATAAAAATACTGACCATCTGAAGTACTTCGGCTTTTAATCCCTTCTAGAAGAGGTACTGAATCATCACAGCGCTTTCGAGATATATGTGAGCCTAATTCTGTAAAAGTAAAAAACGAAATTACAAATTTATTTTTATCCCACATGCACGATTTTCGCGTTTTTTTGCCCTGTCTACAGGGAGAATGTGGCGTTTTTGGGGGTCACTGGAGTCTTTTTTCCCTAGAGCAAAAAAGGAGGGTAAAAAAGGAAAAACAATGCAAATCGAGGTTTGTTTTTACCTATCCTGTCATGAAACTGAGAGGCCGATATTTTCAGTACAGGTAGTGTTCTATTCCTCAATAAGTCAGACAGAGAGAGAAAAAAAATGCGAAAAAGACAAAACATCAGCGTGTAATGCGATTGGTTCGCAGGCATGCACAGAACAACGCGCGCGCAAGAGCAAAGCGTCGCTTTTCTTTTTTTTTATGTGCATCATTTTCTCTCTCTCTCTCTCTCTCTCTCTCGCTCTCTCTGGCGCTCTTCAATTTAACCTCACAAAAGTACTTGAGCGCGCCAATGAACACTTCGTTTTTCGTAAGATATTTTATTGCTTTTAGTCGTTTTTTGAGTTTTTCCGTTATTTTACTATCTATTATTAATAATATTTTTTTCGAGAAACGCTTAAATCGTGCATTGAGAATAAAAACTATTGTATGCAACATGAGGATGCCACATGTTTTTGACACGAATAATTTGTCAACACTCGTTCTCGGCTCGGCCGCCTGCGTCGCCCTCGCCTATCACTCGTGCTGAAAACATCATTCTAGTCAAAAAAATGTGAAGGGCATCCTTTAGTCTTGATGCATAATATACTATTTTGATAGTAAGGTTTTCGACCAGGCGAATGTATATCAATAGTATTGAAAAGCCCCGATCTTCCATAAGAGTCAATGAGGGGCCCCTTTTGGCCTCTAGATATAACTGGGGTTACCACAATCGCTAAATTTGATGATTTATTATAAAAGAATAGAAACGCACTATGGATTTCATTCAAGTAATATAGACGAGAATTTCGTCAGAGAATTTAAAAAAGTAGATAAGTACATTTCGAAAATTGTGAGGGTTACCCCGTTTTTGACGCTAGTCATTCGTATGTTGATGGGCTTTCTCACATAAGTAGCAACAGAATGTGGGTGTGCGACGAGGAGAAAGAAGGGTTGAAGGAAGCAGCGAAGGTGCTGCACTGGAACGTAGCAGGAGAAAAAAGAAAGATAAGGAATTCTAGAGGTATACCGAGGAATTTGATGTGCTACTGATAGAGGCGTGTTAAGAGAGAAAGGAATAAGACAGAATAGAGCCAGAGCTGCTGGGGGCGTATAGGTGGAGGCTCTGGAAGGCGATCAGAGTGAAAAAAAGGAAGGCCTAGTCAGGGGCTTACAACTGGGGTTAGGAATGTAGCGAAAGAAGTGCATGAAGAGGAAGAGGGACCGGGCCTGCAAATGGGGGAATTATGGTTAAGAGGGGCAACGTGGTAATTTGTGACAGTGTAAAATAAGGATGGGATGGAAAGGATTAAAGGAAGGGTGGAATTATTGCTAGGCGATCGAGAGGAGCGTAGTACTGGGATGGTAGTACTGGGGAGTGATCTTAATCCGAAGATGTAGAGGGAAGGGGCCCCTTAACAAGAAAGGGGAAAGATTCGAAAGAAAATCGAAGGATAAGATAGTGAATGAGGAAGGGGAGATTCTAAGGGACTGGATGAAAGATAGAGGCTTGGAATTGAGAAATGCTACGAACACAGAGGACGAAGAGGGAGAATACACAAAAGTAAGTGAGGTTAATACTCAGTAAACTATTAGGTTTGTGGGTAAAGGGAGAGAGCAGCAGAAGGAAACTTTTAGGAGAAGTGTCGATGGGGAAGAGGGTGAGCTGGACGAGAGATGTGGCAGAGAAGTATCAGGAGCAGTTACAGAAGGTACACTTTAAAGAAGAGCCGTCGGAAGAGATATCGGACTAATTAAAAGAGTAAATGAAACGATGCACTAAAAAGAAGGTATTCAGAAAGAAGCTTTTCGGAACTAAATAATGTAATAATTATGTAAAGTCCAACAAATCATTTTTTTCCTTCTATCATTAAAAGTTTCACAATATTAAATTATGGTTGTCGATCTAATGCATCGAATGTTCACATAAAATTCTACAGGTTTTGTTAATTTTAACATTTTAAACATTACTGACAGAATTTGAATTAACGCGTTAAAGGTCACAGAAACCCGAAAGTAAATATAAAGTATATCAGATTAAAAATATAACAGATAAAGGAGGGTTTTTATAAAAAGACTAAAATACTCCCAAATTTCTGACAATTTCTTTTTGACTAAGGAGCTCAATGCTGGGATTAATCTACGCAGTAATTTTCGAATTTTCTTAATATAATAAGTATTAAATATCTTAATAATAAATATTGTACACTTTATATTAATCACGTTATACTTACCAACATCGTGTATAACTGATAAGAAGAAACACAGAATGGCAGCGAGTCTCCACATTTTCGTCAAATAAACCGGTCTCTCTTATGACGAAATTTGAGAAAATGAATAGTGAAAAAAATTGAATTAATATTTGTTACACTGGAATCTTGATATGCCACCCGTCTCAGACAGGCCTTGCCAGCTTTGTTGATACACAATTGCACCATCCGGCTGAGCTAACAGCGGCTGTAGATAAAATCAGGTAAACCAAGGTTCGAGAGAATGTTACAATCTGCTTCTTCCACTTCTTTTGTTTCATGAAGCGCCAAACGTTCTAGATGGGATTCATATCTTGATATAATCCCGGTCAGTCGAGAACGGTGACATTTTTCGACATAAAAATGTGCTAAATCGCCTGGCAAAGCTGACACATCTATCGAACTAGGAGTTTAAAAACACCAGAGCGCTCAAAGTAGTTACAATAAATGACAAAAATGATGTAAAAATTGTAATTTTTTAGCTTGGATCTAATAATATGGCAAGGCACTGTAGGTAATGATATATTACATCACAAGTATAGTTAGGCACGTCTTTATACGGAGAGGTCAATTTACACAGGCCGAATGCCATGGTTTTCAAGTCGTCCTCCCGAACATTAAATTTTACGTGAAGACGTGTGTCGCCATGCGAGTGATGTAAGATATTTAATTCGAAGCGAGCCTCTTATAACACTCAAGAGCACCCCGAAAAGTGAGCGGTTTATAGCTCTTTAGGCTGGCGACCTACTCTGTACAAAAACATAAACCCAAGGAGGCTCTCTCAGTTCCACTTCTCCACCCCCCAACCCTTCCTTATTAACTGAAGTTTGATGAAACAAACGTTATAACTACACTTTCCACCATCTGTCGAATAACTACTTAACTTGAACATGGTTTCGGCATACAGTCAATATAAAGGGCAAGTTTCAGGTGACGAATGGAGACTGAGTGTTTGGAATGCTAGGGGGTGAATAATCTCAAGGTAAGAGAATTACGAGAAACGATGCACGTAAGGAAAATATATATTTTATGTGCGCCTGAAACAAAGAGAATGAGATGCGAAAGTAGGGTCACAGGAAACGTTTTGTTGAAAACCGGATTTAAAATATGATCAGGTGTAGGTAGTGAAACACATGGTAGGCAAGGAGTAGGCCTGATTTTGAATGAAAGAGCGAAGCAGCATCTCGGAGATCATGATTTTATATCTTCCAGATTGATGTGGGCTAGAATAAAAGTAGAATTAAATGACAGGATAAATATTTGCAAATACTTGTTTTAGGTATAAAATGAATTTTGATTGTTTTTCTCTTCGATTTTGAGTGTACAAAGATTTACAGTTATTCAGTAGACATTCGTGGAACTAATTAACATGTTGAACATACAACATGGTGGTTTCGAATAAAATATTACAATTTTTCGTAATATTCTTGAAACGTCCTAGGTCAGAAAAAATTAAGGTTCAACACCTTTTCTTCAAAAGTCTTCAAAATAATTCATGTTTAATTCGAAAAAATCTTTAAAATTCCTTAGATTTCCAGAAAATTAAAGTCAAGGTAGAATAAGTTCAGAGAAAATGGGAAAATTGGATCAAATTTATAAAAATTGAAGGACATTTATAAAAAAGAAAACGAATTAAAAATAATGCGAACAAAAGAAAAAATGCATTGAATTCGGAAAGTTTAAAACGAGTTTAAAAAAGTTCTTGAAACCTCAAAATACTCTGATAAAATTCTTAAGAATTCAAAACGAATTTAAGGGATATCCAGAAAGTCATGTTAACCTCAAAAGAATTTAGAAGAAAAAAGGCTAATATCTTACGCCAAACCCAACTTTTCTTCTCAAATTTAAAAACTTGAAAAAAAGGAATTAATAATAAAATCGATACAGAGACAAGCGCAAAACAACAGCAACAATGAATAAAGAAGGCTATAGAAACAAAATCATAGACCTTCCAACTGGCGATACATACAATCAAAATAAAAAGACGCCACAAGAACAATGACCTGCAAAACAAAAACCCTACACATTCCTTCTCTGCGAAACTTTACGGACTCTTCAAAGTGCAAAACAACAACGTTCACTCAGATCGATCGTCAGCGCAATAACCTCACCAACTTACAACCTCGCACGCTTTCTCACCAAGGAGCGCAATCCATTCACAGGAAATTTTATCACTCCGACAGGAACTCTATTGAATATTTATCAAGTCCTAATCACTGATGCAATTGATATTATAACATCGTTTGAAAACTTCTCATTTGATCTCAAACCTTTGATAGAATTCTGTCTCATTAATACTTACTTCTATTTCAACTCCAATTCTACGAAGAAACCCCAGAAGCAGCAATAGGGTCCTTAATCTCTCACACTTTTGTTTTTTGAAGACATGGAATAGATGATCTACACAAGTTTCCCGATTTTATCAATCGATTAAACCATTCATCTTAACAATAAAAGTTAGAAGTACTGTCTGTGATCATTTGAGCTTTCTGCGACTTGTCAACGCAGCAAATACATTTCCATATTTTATAACAAAGATAGATTAACGACAGACTATTGCCATTTTCGCTGAATGGTAGCGATATATCTGTCAAAATATTGTAAGCTTGGGCAGGTATTTGAAAGTAGAAACGATGCATTTTTCCAGGATTGTGCTTTGTTTTCACATCAGTTAATTGAATTTTATTCCACAATTTTTCTAGAGTCAAAAGACAGGAAACAAATAATTTATATCTAATTTGTAGTTCAGATGCTTTAGCGGAATTATTACATTCAAATTGTACAAGTAACTCTTCGAATAAAGTTATGTGTTACTGAACAGATATAGACTTCTGTGAAACATCTCCTACTCTATCAAATGTGTCAGTTTTTTAAAAAATAATACGTAAACGTTAAACAATAAATCCCATTAATTGCAGAAATCTATGAGAAATGATGGAATGGACACTTGATTCGTGAATCAATGACTGGACTTACCTAGATTCACCGGACCTTGTCCAGTGAAATCATGTTGCTTTAAAGGTGAGACGTCTATTTTCCTCATCTTAAGGTTTAATGTTCCAAGGTCCCTTAGCCCTGTTGCGCCTAGTTGCTAAACATATTAGTCGCAATGGCAAATTGTAAGTATTGCTAGATATTCGAACTCATCGTCTCGTGATATGTTGCAACGTATTAAACAATTTAAGAAAAAGTTGGATACTACTTGATATCCTCTCGAAGAACCACATAAAATATGCACTTTAATTTTAACGCTTTCTTTAATTTTTTGTTGATAGGGAAAAGAATTTCATACGATTCATCTGGATAGAATCAGAAGTTAACATTTATTCAACTTTAGAAACAAAAATACGATCCCTAATTGTGGAATGCTCTTTGCAGATCGAATGATCCTGCAGTCGCAGAAACACACTTCGCCGTGAATACTATATATAGACGACTATCTTTAATACAGTTGAACGAAATGAAAAGTCGATCCTACATAACACGTGAGCAGAAAGAAACAAATTATTTTAAAAAAGGACAGGGGAAGAAAAGATGTTTAAGAGTTTTAAGATTCAGATTGGAAGACGAGACAAAAGATGGAATGCAATGCACTAAAAAGAGAACAGAAAGTGCAGAATATGTGTCCTGAAACTTTTTGGGGAAAAATTAGTAGACAACTTGAAATATTTTTTTGCGTGACATAGATGTTAATTCGAATGACGTTTCAAACATTCTGCACTGAAAATTACCCCACATTGGGTGTTTGAGCAACACGAATGTATTTGTGCCAATATACTCTTATATCCTTTTTCTTGTACCCTTGAAGCGGATCATCATTCGGGTATATTTTAATAGTTTCCTCGGCTACGTTGTTAATTATTTTCAATTCAACTTTTTGATATGGCTCTTTTGTTGGAAGCGCGAAGTGACACGCTTGTCCACCTATAAGTATTCCAATAAGTTTTGCGCCAGTTGTATCTGTAAGCACAGGGTATTTAGAGCCTCCGATTATATGCTGAAGCCCAAAACCATAGGTTTTATCAAAACATAGGATATGATAAAACTTAAGTGTTATGACAGGAAGTGGTTCTGGTTTTTTCTCTCTTCGCCAACTCCATTTTGGTGCTGGAAAAAAAGGATTTAATGTTGTTTACCAATAATTTGACCACTTTTGACCGTGATTTTAAAAACCAACAAAAATTGAAAAGTGCTTTTGAAATGAGAATTGATTGAGAAGTGATTTTAAAATGACTGTTTAAAAACATCCTCGCTTTACTCGCAAGTTTAAGCGCGCTTTTTGGGCGCTTCTGTTAAATCTCGCGCTTCGCGCTCGCTAATATATTCCTTGCGTTTGGAATAATTAAATGAAACATTATCAAAAATATCTCTTTTAGATCCCAGTATTTATATGCGTCTTCATATTCTGAATTGTCTACTTAATTAAGTATAGTTAAAGATTAAGTTTCTCAAAGCTTTGTAGGCTTTGAGGTACACATTCACATTGTGATAATCTCGCTACGCGTTCGATTTAAAAAAATTTTCTGATATAAAAATGTTTAATAGACTTTTTTTAAATGTCTATTTTCTCAACCAACTTAAAATAAATAAAAAACTATAATAATTTTTTCAGTCATTTTTCTCAATCTCGCATTGTTATGCTAAGAATAGGATTTCGGTTTTGATATTATTTTTTTTATGGATAAAGCAAAATATCCTGCAAGTCTTCTTTTCGATTTTTACGTACACATCTCGCGTCTTTTGTCGCAATATCGGAATTTTAGATTTTCTGAATATTACGAATGTCAAAGTTTTCAAGCTTTAATTTAGAAGATTTAGAAAGTGGAAAATTTAGAAGTGTTTAATTTAGGATGCTCTAGACTCTCGTTTAGTTTTAAATACATAAAGTGAAGTAATTTGTAGCTTAACAAGTTGAACTTTTAAATTTCCACTTGAATTTCGATTCTGGGGAAAAGTTGTGTGGGGTTGGAAAACATCCGGAAAATGATCAGGAATTTTGTTTGTTAATGAAAGTTTCTAACTCTTATTATTACAAAAGTGTTTTTAAATTTGTTTCTTAATTTAATTTACTTTTTCTGAACTCGAAAGTTTGAATTAAGATCATTATTTGCAAATAAGTTGTTTATAATGCCAAACTTGTTAATTTAAATATGGGGCTCAACAGTATTCCTAATATAGTTTTAAAATCTCATCTTATAAACATAAACTAAGGATATGAATTCAAGTCAGTTATTGGAACACCAACAAGAAAAAGTCGAATTTTCGAATTATTAATATATAGTATCTGTAGAATGCCAAACGACATAGAGGTGCCAGCGAAACGTTTTTCTGGCTTCGCTATGGTGTTTGCCGCATAAAGGGTAGTTTTTAGGGGTTGAGGTGTGTTGCACAAATTTGAACAAATCAATACGAAGATAATGCATTTATATAAAATTGATTTTGGATAATATCGGGCTCAGCGAAACGTTCCTCTGGCCCGCCAGTATTTTTGTGTGGAATCATAGGTACTTCCGGTGTTGCAAAAATTCTAATTTAGCTTGAACAAATTTGAACAAATTCAGCACTAAATATTTGGCCCAAGAAAGGGAAATTTACGTGGATGGTGGGGCCAGCGAAACAGTCATAAATTTTTTGATAGTTAATAACTGCTTAAAGATTTGCCACGTAACCCCACCATGGGGTCTCGCGATCCCCTAAGTTCCGCGAGTGTTTCCGGGATTTTAGAGTTAGGAAATTAAAAATGGTAATGTTCTGGGAATTTGACTGTTTTTGAAGAAAAGTTTTGACTCGTGCGCGGAAAACACGGATTTTCGTTTCTATAAATGTAATTCTTGAGATTTTCTTGTTAACCCAAAATCGTGGACTAGTCTCAAATAATACAGATTATATAGTATACCAGGGGTTTTAGTTGAAGTATGCCGGTTTTACTCATAGATGCCGCTAGAGATATGTATATATTTCTATGATTTGGCATCTATATCATATTTTTCTATGGACAATAACCTTCAAAAATACACAATTCCATTCTGCCAAAATAATAGCATCATAGT